>PNEQ01040470.1:0-25274 GCA_003012365.1 Medauroidea extradentata | reverse complement strand
AAAAAAAAAAAAAAAAAAAAAAAAAAAAACGGAAACTTTTTTTTCTTCTTTTTTTTATATATGCCCACTTAAATGTTTTCTCTCTGAGCGGACACCGTTTGAAATACTTCAGGCTATCCGTGCAAGTAAAACAACAGGGAAGTATTGCTAATTTCTAAAGGATTTGTCAAAGTCATTGCTCGCCGAAATCAGCTGCCGCCGGTAATGGAAGGTAGCTGCAAGGAATAAACAACACCACAACGTAGACGTGAAGTAGGAGCGTAGCAGACCCATCACATTCTGGTGTCCCCGGAACAGGGACGTCTAGACATCAACAACACGGCGACGTAGACGCAGTAGCAGCCCCATTACATTATTGACGTCTTGGTAAATTACACAACTAATCAACTTGTCAGTGCTTCTACGAAAAACTATGTGGAGACGACCATGTTATTCTCAATTTCATGTTCATTAAACCTTGTTATTACAAACCTCATCAATAAATGGTTGCTGTTAGCACAGAGTGGTTTTCTTTCCCCTTAGATCGAGATAAGAAATTAAAAATAAGCTGTAGCGATCTATAATTTTTTTATGTTAAGCAAAGGATCTACAATTCCAGTGCAAGGACAACATGGTGATAAGTATGTCTACTGCTAAAACCAATGTGGGATAGACCATATTATTTTCAAATTCTTGCCCATTCCACCTTACTAACACAAACTACATTAAAAGTATATGTTAGCACAAAATGGTTTTCTTTCCCCTTGGATTGAGATGAGAAATTAAAACTATATTTAAATGATCCATAAAAATATTTCTTTGTATGTTAAAGGATTAATAGCCCAATGGTAAAAGGATGTCTTAATGATAAGAATGTCTGTATTTTAAGGGAAAAATTTCCGGCACACTTCAAAGTTTCTGCAAACATTTGTTAATACAGTAAATGACCACATTTACGAACTTTGGCATTACGAACAATTTATTAAAACAAACTACAGTATTAATTCAGTCCCAACAATAGCCTACGTATTTCAATGGAAAAATTTTTCAATGCAATGAATTTGGAGGTTGACAATTTTGAGCAGTTTGTTAAAAATTCACTAATCAACACATCATTTCAGCTTGAATGACACATTTTTCTGATATATTGTTCATAATTTGTAGAAATAAACAATGCAGCACGATAACAAACATGGCCATCCAAACCGTTTCTTTTTTGCTCACTACCATACATGAATACGTACAATGTGTACTGTGTAAGCTCAACTTTGATACTTCGATATACACGTAGCATGGTCGTAAATAGGAAAGAAGACTATTAAAAACGTACCCACATTGACTGAAGTTTTCTCATCTATGCTGCGAACCATGGCTGTTAAGATGTGGACAGGCATACAACAAAAATTGAAGGTTATTTTCATCTTTCATGTGTATACTTACTATTACTGCTGTGGTGCTCTGCTAGTTGAATTATTTTAAAATGTGCCATGAGTATTTTTGGAACTGTTTTTTGCTGAAATGTCAACATGCAAACAAAATGCATTCGAGATAAAAATAAAGTTTACAAAAAAAATGTGGACGAGCACAACAAAAAAAACTAACATTGCTCATGAATTTGGAAAAGTCAAATCAACATTGTTCACAACTTCAGCCCAATCCTGGAACTAGAAAAAAAATTTTTATTTCCTAAACATGAAAACGTGAGCATTCGGTGCCACATAAGATACCGGAGAAAAGGTTGTTAAACTACTTAATCTATTTCTGAGTGCACAAGGCAAACTGAAAGGTTCATTATCACCTCTGAAAACTTAGCACACTTGTTTGCTAAGCAAAACACTCGAGGAGATTTAGTTAAGGAAATGACAGAAACAAAGAATCAATCATCCATTCAGGATGATTTTTCCAAAATTTGAGTGTTTTTAATGTAACTTAATTAGGCGTGAGTTTTCTTTGTAAGTTTGTAAAATTAATTCAACGAAGTGTTTTGGAGACATATTCATGTTTCAAAATAGCAATTTAGATGATACTGTATTAAAGTAGTTTCAACGGGCATATTTCATATATACTATAAAATGTAGTGATAAGCTACAATTTAAGACATTTTTATTATTTTTTCTGTATAGGCAATAGTTTCGATTAAGTGGATTAAACATTAAGATTTATTACAGAGCAATGGTCAGATGTATATACAGGTACGACGTACTCGTCATACATCAAGGGGTATGCAATACGCCATCCGTAGTAATTAAAAATGCCTAAACCTATCACTATCATAAATCATACAATAAATATGTATGTCTTGTTTGGTATCATTGTAACCTGCAAAGCGCCACTTGATCATATATGATAATGTAATTAGCGAAGTCCACATATGTTCATAATAGTTTTTGTGAGTAAAAATAATCGTCAGACTGGCAATCTGGGAGGCCAGCTGCAACACCACATACATATTATGGTCCTAGAGCCGAAAAATTGTCATTGTCCCCCCTCCACTCTTTTTTTTCTCTCTCTCTTTCTTCCCCATCTTCTCCGACACACTGGTAACTAAATATTTAGTGTAATAATGTAGTGATTAAGAGATGCCAATAATATTCAATAGTAAGAAGATAATTTTTGTATTTCAGTGATGTTAAAATGTAAATTTTATTTTGCGTAATAAACGTAGGCCATTAATAGCGGACTCACGCATTTACAGGAAGTAGGGTGCCTCTCTCTGATTGGCAGAGAGGAATTTCGTCACCTCCTGGTGCTTGGGGGTGGGGAAGAGAGGCGAAGCTAACAGAGGAGTACGCGGGATGCTGGGAGAGACGCGAATATGTAAGCAAGGAACACGTGTTTAACTCCGGTCGTCGTCAAACTGCGGGGCGGTGGACAGCGCACTTAGGGGTCACCAGTCGAATGGACTTCCGGGTAGTCGTGGCCATTTCCCAAATAACTCAACTCCGACAATTATCTTTTTAACACAGGAGAAAATACTTAATTGTTTCGCTAACACACGTCAAAGTAGTTCAACGTCAACGGAATCTGCAACCCGAGGTGCGTGGGTTCGTCGGCAATTGTTTTATAATCAGAAATGTGAGTTTTCTTTAGCTAGCTGGACACATCATTAGTCTTTCATTAATCCATTTAATCATAGTAGATACGGACAGAAGGATAGTAAGGACAGAAAATAAATAAGAACATAGCAAAGTGGCGCCCAAAGTGGGGCTTTACGAACTGCACGCCAGAGAGAGACGCATGTTCGAACCACGATACCGACCAAAGAGAAACACCGACGTGATATTACTCCAGTGAGATAGGACTGGCAAGTGCTTGAATGTGTCGGAACAGACGCGCCAGAACTGTTGTACGCATGCGCCTGAACTATCATGAGAATCGCGGTTGTCGCGAGTGAGACTCGATTTCGGACTGAACGAGCAACACCGCGGAGTGCAGCAGACGACAACACCAGCAACGTCCATCTGGGACGTTAGCAGAGACTACAGGTACGGACAGCTGCTGGACGCCCTGTTCGGGCATTGAGCAAGGACCTCTTGCCTCCGGAACTTGGTGGCGCGAGGGACCTCTTGCCTGCGGAACTTGGTGGCGCAAGGGTCTACACGCCTGGTGACTGCGGCACAAGGTTCCGTGCCTTGGTCACTGCTATATCGGCAGATCGTCAGTTTGGTGAGCTAAGGATTACCAACTATTTATTTTTAGACTTGTTCCGGTCGGTGAATCGAAGGACTCCAACGGGAGAATTGTACTGTAGAGGCAACGTTAGTTTTTTTTCTGACTCGACAGCTTTCAACGAGATAGTGTATGTGTTAGTAGTGTGATAAGAAGTAATGTATGCCAAGCGGTTGTTAGTTTGTTAAATTTTTTATGTTTTGTATAGATTGTGTTAACAAAGGTCGCTTGACGCCCTTGAAATAAGTAGAGCCAGTTGACTTGCTTAGCAGTTATGGATAAGGAGAGCAGTTATTTAGGAGAACGTGATATACCGTTAGGGAGTTTATTCAGCAGAGGGAATAACATGTTGTCGTCGGAAGACGCTTCAAAGTCACCAGGCGGTGTGAACGATAGCTCTCCGTAAATGGGATAGGAGACCAGGCAGTTCAAGAAACCAATGACTTTTCTCGGTCCACACAGGGTAACTCAAAAGTCGGTTCCCAATTTCAATGCTTCATGCTACAGAGGCAAGCGCTTTTTGAGCAGCAATCCACTCGGCTGTTTGAGCAGAAATCCACTCGGCTGTTTGAGCAGCAATCCACTCGGCTGTTTGAGCAGCAATCCACTCGGCTGTTTGAGCAGCAATCCACTCGGTTTGAGCAGCTATCTACTCCGTTAGAACAAATTGTACGTGGTATGGTCAATCTATTAAAATCGGAACTTACAGGAGTGATTAACGAATATGCAGCCCAGTCGACCGAGGAATTGCAGGCGATAGATAGCTGGCTTGAAAGACAAGGGGAACATAGGTACATTGCAGCAACGTCAAATGTCGGCTCAGTTGAGAGTAAAATCGTCCATCAGGTAACAGCCTGTGTAGAGAACAACCAGGTGTTGAAGGAACCAATAGCAGAGCAGGATGTTAGGTTAATTTCGAAAGTTAACACAACTGTCACACAGGTAGGCCGTGTTCAAGACGAATACAAGAAAATGTCTGTAGAAACGAACGCATTAAGACATCGTGTTACAGAGCTGGAAAATTTGCAGGCTTGCACCTACTCGCGAAAAACGACAGCAGAGGTAGGGCGCGCTCAGATGGCATTAATCCTGAACATTGACGTAGTGATACCTGCTTTTTGGGCACGGCAACCCATGTACCAGTAGTCCGACTCAGTAGGCGCATGGATAAGTATTTGAGAAAGGCATGTGTACCTGACGTGCTGAAGGTCAAACTTTTTTTGTCCAGGCTGCTAGATACGAATGAGGTAAGGGAACACAGGGTGTTCTGTCAGAGACAACATGCCAGCTGGCCTATGTGTGTAAAAACGGTAGAGAACTGTATCGAGGGTACTGCATCGGAGGTGACAGGAATGACACAATACGAGCTTATGTGTGACGAAAAGCCGCCGCGTAAGATTGAAATAGCAATCTCGTTTACAATGCAGCCGCCTGTGAATGTAGCACGTAACGAGGTGGTCCCCCTTCGTTGCCAGGAGAGGACATAAGAAAAAAGGCAGTGCCGACACGGCACAACACCGCACATCCTTAGTTTGGGGGACTAGGAGCTAGTAAAGGTTGTCTCCTGCTCAGCTATGGCCCAGAAAATAATAGAGAAGCTGGCGAACGTATTCTACAGCCCGTATCAGGTGTCTCGTAAGGTAGGAGTAAGTTCACATGAGCTTAAAGACCCAGATTCTGGAAGAGTAAGGAGAATTTTCAACATCAACCGCTTGAAACGATACTATAAGTAAGACATTGAGCTTAGTTGAAGTAGGGGTGTAGGTATTTTTTTTATAAGTATTTTCTTGTATTGTCTTTTTTTTAGATTTTGGGGAGTATATATTTCATGTGTATAAATTTGTGTAATATTAGCAAGTAGTCTTGAGCTAACATCTGGTAAGTTTTCGACAAGGAGAGTGGAAACGTCCCACGTTGTCTAGAGGGTTCGGACGGTAATTAGTTAGCCTTGACAGCCGTTTTAGAGCTCTCGCACAGTCCACTGGCCAGGAAGCGACGACATGACAGGAGTCAGAATTATTAGGGTCAGTCTATGTGTAGTTACGAGGGTAGTTTACGAGCGACGGGCGACCGACGGGGATGTCTTGCAGCTGGGGTCTAGTCTTGTTAACTTAGGGGAAACCAAGAATTTTGAACAAAAAAAAAAAAAAAAAAAAAAAAAAAAAGAAACGGCTTGCTCGCCCACCTCTCACGATAGCCTCAGGCGGTCTTAGCCGAAAGTGTCGTGTACAGTGACTACCTTTGACCATCCCAATGGCTTAGACTGGACTTTTGTTGTATTGAAGTAAAAACATAGGTTAAGATACTTGTATTTTGGCGGCTTCAAATTTTTTTTAAACATTCATCTATGCTTCTGTTCACGAAAAAATCTTGAGAAGGTCATGTAACGGACATATTTCATATATACTATAAAAATGTAGTGAAGCTACAATTTAAGACATTTTTATTATGTTTTCTGTATAGGCACTAATTTCGATTAAGTGGATTCAACATTAAGATTTATTACAGTGCATTGGTCAGAGGTATATACAGGTACGAAGTACTCGTCATATTTCATATAAACTATAAAATGTATTGAAGCTACAATTTAAGACATTTTTATTATTTTTTCTGTATAGGCAATAATTTTGATTAAGTGGATTCAACATTAAGATTTATTACAGAGCAATGGTCAGAGGTATATAAAGGTACGACGTACTTGTCAAAAATCAAGGGGTATGCAATACGCTATCTGTAGTAATTAAAAACGCCTAAACCTATCACTATCATAAATCATATAATAAATATGTCTTGTTTGGTATCATTGTAACCTGCAAAGCACCACTTGATCAAATATTGTAATGTAATTAGAGTAAGTCCACATATGTTCATTATAGTTTTTGTGAGTAAAAATAACCGTCAGACTGGCGATCTGGGAGGCCAGCTGCAACACCACATACATATTATGGTCCTAGAGCCAAACAATTGCCCTTGCCCCCCACTCTTTCTTTCTTTCTCTTTCTTCCCCGCCTTCTTCGGCACACTGGTAACTAAATATTTAGTATAATAATGTATTACCGTATTTGCCGGCATATAACACGACAATTTTTACATATTTTTGGCTCTCAAAAATTGCGACTCGTCTTATATGAGGGTGCAAAAATTTTTGGTAGCCAAAAATCGTTTGAAAGCCAAGCTTTAAGCTGTGGAGTTGTATGATGTTACAAAGAATTGCGTTTTTCGTCACAAATGAAAACGAGTGCCCCGTTTATTTTAATAAAATCTAAGGTACGAAAGTTTGATGAGCGTCATTCATAACAAAGGACACTTCCTCGCAGTGAAGCGGAGATCGATGCGAGCGCGTGCCGAGATACTTTGTCTCGCCAGCCTACAACTCTCGGGCGGAGAAAACGAGGATCTAGGTATGCGTGCTTTCATCCTTTGACTCGCAAGCACAAGACTCTCGGGCAGAAGAAACGAGGATCTAGGTACCGTACCACACATTCATGTGTCTACCATCTAGTGCTAGGCTGGCAGACAACAGCACACAGGAATGCGATGACCTTGCAAGCAGCTGTTGTTGCCCGGCGTTGCCACGTAGTGCGTGGCGTGGCCTCAGGCCGGCATTGCCAAGTCGCGAACAAATGCCGGCAAATGGAGATATCGCCGGCCGCCGCCGTGCATTTCCTTGGATCTTGAGCGCGTGGAGAGTAGTAGGAGTCAATGTTATTCGTTTATTTGTCTATTATGATTTTTATATGCCGGTAATAAATGCATTGAAAAGATTTAAACTAAATTTTTAATGTTTCTGGCAAAGGAAAAAAATATTTTTCTGTCGGAAATTCAAAATAAGTAATTTACTTTTTTTCAAGATTTTGTACCTTCAAAACCATGACTCGTCTTATATGCGGGGTCGTCCTATATGCCGACAAATACGGTAATTAAGAGATGCCAATAATATCCAATAGTAAGAAGATTATTTTTGTATTTTAGTGATATTAAAATGTAAATTTTACTGTGTGTAATAAACGTAGACCGTTAATAGCGGACTCACGTATTTGCGGGAAGTAGGGTGCCTCTCTCTGATTGGAAGAGAGGAATATCGTCACCTCCTGGTGCTCGGGGGTGGAGAAGAGACACGAGGCTAACAGAGGAGTACGCGGGATGCTGGGAGAGACGCGAATATGTAAGCAAGCAACACGTGTTTAATTCTGATGAGAAAGGGATAATTTCTTCGTTGCCGTCAAATTGCGGGGCGGTGGACAGCGTACTTAGAGGTCACCAGTCGAGTATACTTCCGGGTAGTCGCGGCCGTATTCCAAATAACTCAACTCCGACAGTTATCTTTTTAACACAGAAGAAAAAACTTAATTTTTTCGCTAACATACGTCAAGGTACAGTACTTCAACGTCAACGGAATCTGCAACCCAATGTGCGTGGGTTCGTCGGCAATTGTTTTATAATCAGAAATGTGAGTTTTCTTCAGCTAGTTGGACACATCATCAGTCTTTCATTAATCCATTTAATCATAGTAGATACAGACAGAAGGATATTAAGGACAGAAAATAAATTAGAATGTAGCATAGTTCACACTTAAATTCTAGCATTAAAAAAAGACAAAAAAAATATG
The DNA here is from genome assembly GCA_003012365.1 of Medauroidea extradentata. Classification (NCBI taxonomy): domain Eukaryota; kingdom Metazoa; phylum Arthropoda; class Insecta; order Phasmatodea; family Phasmatidae; genus Medauroidea; species Medauroidea extradentata. Next base: position 17,017 of record PNEQ01040470.1, on the reverse strand, counting down.
TACAAAAGAAAAACATAAAATTTTCTTTCGAAAAAAAAAAAAAAAAAACATTTCCACTATGAGGAACTTACCAAACTAACCTAATTTTTGGGCCCCGGTTTGTTACAATGAAGTTTTCTCACATAATTACACACTACACAAATTTAGGTCCCTTCATTGTTTTACTATAGAGGTTACACTCTGCTGTATAGTATAGTCTGTTACAACATCCCTCTTATGACATTTTCCTGCCTTTACAGTGGAATCCCATTACTACGAGTATGGGATATTACGAGACGTTCGTAATTATGAGTGTTTTGTAATGCACCGTCAGGTCTGTGTATACAGTTTACTGTATAAATGTTCGGTATTTACTAGTGGTATCGTCATGAGCACGTTCGTAGATACGAGAGATTCACAAACAACAATCATCAACCTACCGTACAAAATGATTTGTTTTAAATCACAAGTAAACATAATAAATACAAGTGCATGTGATAATCACCGTTCATCTGCTTAGCGTGGTAGAGTGAACAACGTGAGATATGGCAGCGGTAGAAATGCAGTTGCATATGGCAACGCTGCAGTGACTTGCTCGACCTCGATTGTTATTGACGCCATCTTGGTACAGCACGAGAGCGAAAGTGGCCCATAGACAGAGTACACAGCATCGCTTGCGTCATCTTGGTTTTATTATAACGAAAGGCATTGCAATTCAGTTTCAAACTCACTACGATTTTTTTTCATTGTGTATGTTATTCTGCAAGAAGTTAAAAAGTTATGTTTACATAGCATAACCTGCTAGAGTTGTTTGTTGAACACCGTAGATTTGTCCAATTATTTTTTGAATGCCTGGTGTTGAAGTTTTACACTACCCAGAGTAACCCGAGTAAGCTGATAAACTTCTTGTTTTTATACGGTACGTGTTATGATTTCTCAACGATAGGTTTTAATTTTAGCAAAATTTATGTTGGAATAGATAAATAAACTGTATTCGTACTAAAAACTGTTATTGTTGCTTTGACTTCGCTACTTCATAACGTGGGTAACATGGAACAGCAGCACATTTTTTGTTAGTGCATTCATAAGATCTTATTGGTGCAGCATTGTTCGTTTCAGCCAATCAAAAGTCAGCTGGCAGTGCTGTTCGATTTAGCTGCCGCCTCCCCCGTCTCGCTAGTCGTCCATTTTTGTTTTGTTTACCTTACATTTTGCTGTGCTGTAGCACGTGAAAATGGTAACAAAAATCTCATGGAAATCGCGAAATGAATAAAATTATTGAATGTTAGCCTAGTAAACACATGCCTATCATTTTTGGCAGTCTTGTTTTATGATAGCAGAGATACTAGCCAAGGTAAACTGTACTGTTATTATTCCTATCCCACATACGTCAATAACCAAGAAAATTGTTTATGTAAACATTCTGTTCTTACGACAACTCGTAACTACGACAATTTTTTGTGCTGTTACGAACTCTCGTAGTAATGGGATTCCACTGTACTTGGTCCACAGACATGTTTATCAATAGAAAATTACTCTGTTATAAATTTTTTCCCATTTATTACGTCTAAATTTATCTGGTCCATAGAGAAATGTTATAACAGGGTTTTACAGTACTTGCATCTTAGAAATGTATGCTAAGATATATGTCTTAAGTGGATTTGAACCTCCCCATACGAGCTTCACCGTAAAATGTCACAGACTACTTAGTACAGTACAATCAAACACAAAGACTAACCTCGCAAAAGTCGCCGCTAATGACGTCTGGATCCAACTTCGCTACTTTAGCAGCATTATGAGCCTTGTCCTTGATCATTAGCCTTGCCTGTCGCTTTAACCTCAAGTTGCCAGCCTCGTCTGCTTGGAACAGGTTCACAAAAAAGTGCACCAACTGCCAAAACAATTCCAGAAAGTTTATCACAAAAGGTAAGGTGTATGTATGTGTGTGTGTGTGTGTGTGTGTGTGTGTGTATATATATATATATATATATTTTTAAAAAAAAAACAGAACAGCCATACATGACCTAGTTATGTACAATAAAATTACAGCTAAAAATAACTGCACAGTCTGTCAACATACAAGTGAGTATGAAATTACCTTCACAACAAATAATACTGAAACAAAACAAATTGTTGCAGCTCAAGAACATCTGGAATAAGAACGGTACCTGTGTAGAGCCAGTATGGTTGATACTTCCTTCAATAGTAAATGTAAATTTAATTTTACTTTCATTATGAAACAAATATATTTATTTGACATAGTAACTACGTACTTTGCTGCTCTATGTACATACAAAATTAGTTAAAAATTATTCTTGTATGCACAATGTTTTGAATTTTGATTACAGCAGGAATTTTTATACACAGCATATTGAAATTATCAAGGATGAATCTTGAACGTTGTATCTGTATGTTTTTGCTTATTGTAAATCAAAACAATGAATGTGAATTATTTCAATTGCAGACTGCTTTGTTTTCAATTGAACAAATATTATTGAACACTATTTCTAAAGAATTGTTATACGTGGAACCTCTACCCACAGTTTCTCAAGAGACTGACAAGAAAACCCAATACATGCAGACATTCAACGGATGTCTTGAAAAGAAGACAAATAAAAAAATGGGACCAAAGAATGTGCTCCACAGATGTGGACATTCAATACATCAGGGTTCAATACTTAGAGTAAATATAGGGTAGCGGGAGTATCCTCTATACAGCTGCATACAAAATTGTGTGTTCAACATGTGTCACGTGACTTTAGTGAAATATGCGCAGGAGATTTGAAATAACATTGAGAAAAGATAATAATTACTTAGTAATCACAACCATGTTGGGTTATTTTGGTACCATATGAACATATGAACTAAGGATAGCATCCCACCATAATATCGCATAGTATAATTGCGTAGAAATTTCAGAACGACAAATGTAAACAATGTCTGCCACGTTACTGTTTTCCTTAACCCAGCTGTTTTCAGTAAAAAGTAAATATTAGCTACGTACTTACTATAAGGTTTTGAACCGAGATCTTGGTGACACCACATGACTAAATATATATTCTGGAAGGTACGCCATGTGTTTCAAACAACATGACTGCATTTTAACGCCGAGAAAACATAAATAAACGACACCAAACTCTCGAGACCATGTTGGACACACATTTGTGACGTCATGCTCCCTCTACTATATATTACCTCTATGGTTCAATACAAAGAGGTTCCACTGCATTAGTTGTAACATGGGAGCACTGTTCCTTTACTCTAGCTTGTTCACTTTTCTCACTGGAACGCTGTGCTTTCCTCCAAGCATGCAATTTGCATGTCCAGAATTCTTATTTATTTTCTGTAGAATGCACTCCTCAGTACAGAACCTGTATGCAGTATGTTTTGAAATAAAAAAAAAAAATCTATGACTTGCAGAATTCCATGTCTTGTCATTCACAGTTGTTTCCAAAATATTGTGAACTACTATATATAGTAAGTTAACACATCCTACTTTAAAGTTACATTCTGAAACACAGACGTACAATTATTTTTTTCATTTACCCTGTTAAAACACTAGAAAATCAATTCTTAATTTACTGGAATAAATCCTACAGGCTGCACGGTTAAAATAAAGGAAAATAATTCCACCTGACAGTATCCTAGCCCAAATTTTGTTTGTGAAAAAAAAATTTCAAGCCACAACATAGCTGATAATAATTTTTTGGGAGAAAACGTGCAGCTAAGCAAAGCATAGCGTAGCGTATGTCAGCAACACACAAAAATCTCTATTAACTAGCGTGACACCCACACAACTCCCCTCTGTATACAAATTATTTGTAAAAAAATCTACTCTAAAGTAATGGTTAGGGACAGGAAAGAGATCTGGCATCACCTGCTTTAAGTAACCATGCCAACATTGGGCTGGAGTAATTAATGGCAACCATGGAAAACTGAAAACAAGAATGACCGGGACTGGGGATCACACAGATTGGGAAATTCTCTAGCATTAATTTGAGTGAGTGGGATGCCTACCTTGTTGACGATGGTCTGCTGCTGCTTGTGCTTCTCACGAAGAAGCGCTACCTCTCGCCACAGCACCTCATTCTCTCGCTTCATTGCTACAAGTTGAGAGCTGAGAGAATCTTGCCTCCCCTTCATGTTCTTGACTTCGGTCAGGACCTTCCCGTAGACTTCCGACCTTGCCCCGGGCCGCAATTCCCCTTCAAGCTTATTGGGGATCTGCTACAGCAAATATACCCACTTTAGTAGATCTCTTCACTTCACAAAACAACACAACAACAAAACAACAACCAGCAGTTTTGACTATCATTAATATTCCTATGAAGACCACTACTTCATACAGAAAAATCCCTTTGGAACCCCTCCCTCCTCTTATTTCATTACGACCACATCCTTATAACAATTTTTTACTTTGGAACTATTGGGTCATAAAATAGGGGTTTTACTGGAACTACTTCTGGTATGAAGGATGTTGCTGTTTATAGTGGAAACTCTTTAATACAAACCCCGTTAATATAAAGCTCTCATTAATACAAAGTGGTTTACTTTCCCCTTCAAATGAGGAAAAACTATATATTAATTTTGATGATAAATAAAAAGATGTATTGTACATAGTACAATGTAATATACAGTTCAGTAATTAAAATAAGTCATGGTGTGGTATGAAACTTTTTATATTGAGACTAACATTCTGAAAATATGTTTACAGTACTTTGAGTTATAGTGAACAGCTGTTAATACTAATCTCACTGTACAAACTGAGTTCCTTTCAGTTTTTTATTAATGAGGTTCTACTCAGTGTTGCACTGCCAGAATTTTCAGTGCCGGAGCTCTAAGTATTTCAGACCCATTGGTTCATCCATCCGCTCCAATTAAAGCAGGGGCGGGGGGGGGGGGGTCCGGAGGTCCTCCCCCGGGGACCTTCGAGTTTGAAGGTGCAAAATAAAGCTATTTTGCCAGTTTTACTGGCAGAAATAATAAAAAAATTGCTAACAGTGGCGGAGCTTCCGCTCCTGCCTCAAGAGCAGTGGCAGAGCGTCGCACCGCCTCGCTCCGCCCCCACTACAACACTGGTTCTGTTGTAAATGGTACCAAGAATAAAATTCACTATTATATATATATATGTGTGTGTGTGTGTGTGCATGTGTGTGCGTGCGTGCATGTGTGTGTATATATATATAAATTAAAATTTTTCAGGGATTCAGCTGTAACTTTTATATGTTAAAATAATGTGTTGGACTAATTAACATACTTTATAAACATGTACTACATTTTTCTTTAGTATAACAAGTGGGGAAGGGAGAGATTTTGATAAATGTTTAACATCAGTCTTGAGATCTGGTAAAGTGGTGAGGTGAGAATGAGACGGCAGAATAAAGTTGACAAAAAGAGTCCTTCATAAAATAGCAAGCCTTCTGCAGCAACTGCCATACACACACACACACACACGTACTGTGAGGCGGTCCACCCACCACTCAGGCCTGAATTATTTCCTGTTTATTTTTAAGTTTTATTTATTTCCTTATGTTTGATTTTTGAATTTGCTACTATCTATTTAATTATTTTGAGGTATTGTTGACAGGAGTTTGGTAAGGTATTGTTTGGCATTTTATCTGTATCAGTTTTGAAATTGTTCAATTTTATATTTAATTTGGTTTGTTTAGGATGAGGCAACTTTGTATTTTAGTTTTAATTTAAGGTTACCACTTGCAGTTTAATTATTATTATTATTATACTTTTAACTTCAGGCTGGGCGTATTGTTGGCAAGTGTAGTTTGATTACACAGGTGTGCCTACCCAGTTCCCGGAACCCCTATACATTTAATATTACGTGGAATGTTTCGAGTGTCCGGGTGTCAAAGACTTTCGGCATGAATTCATAATTATTGAAAATTAATTTTTTAAGGTAAATAACTTAGGCTAATGGAAAAATATTATGGCACAACAGGGCGGTAAGGGACTGTTGTTCTTGAGAAGGTTTCGGTCCGCGTGTACAGTTACAGTGGGAAAATTTTAGCAGAGGCATCTGACCTCACTTCATAGACGAATGGCACTGACAGCTATTAACACGTGGAGGTGGCGCGGTGGCTTGTTACACATGCAGCCAATGCTGTTCAAGCGCGTGAACGTGCGGAGTGATACAAGCTGTAACCTTGGAATGGATAGAGTATGGTTTAGGGTAGGGACATGTTGTATTCAGTTACAGATTATGTAACTGTGTTCTTATAACAAAAATCAAAGTCAAGTTAACGTAACCATGTCTCCATAACTGAACCTCAACTTAAATATCTGTTAATGTAACAACTTCCAAACATGCGAGGTTATTTTGTGTTTCACAGAAAAACACTATCATGTCTGGTAAAATTATAAGTGTACAATGTCAAATGCACTGCACGTTTAGACATTATCATGGGTAAGTACATGTGTTTGCACAATAAGAAGTTTAAATATTCTATACATTTACATTCCTGTTAAAAAGTTTCTGCCTTTTTTTTATGGAAACAGTTAGGAGTTCCATATTACGACTTCATGAAGATTCTTGACCTCAATGTTAGCGTTAATACAAACTCTCAACACTTTTCTGTTTATCAACACAAAATCAAAATAAACAGCTTCTGTCATAATGACTTTGTACATGCACACTGTTTCAACTACAGAAAGAGAGAAAGAGAAAGAGATAGAAAGAGATAGAGGAAGAGAGAGAGGAAGAGAGAGAGGAAGAGAGAGAGGAAGAGAGAGAGGAAGAGAGAGAGGAAGAGAGAGAGGAAGAGAGAGAGGAAGAGAGAGAGGAAGAGAGAGAGGAAGAGAGAGAGAAAGAAAGAGAAAGAAAGAGAGAAAGAGAGAGAGAAAGAATATGAAAGAAAGAGTGAAAGAGAAAGAGTGAGAGAGAAGGTGAGAGAGAGGGTGAGAGAGAAAGAGAGAGAGAAAGAGAAACTTAAAAGAGAGAGAATTTGAAAAAGAATGAGGGAAAGCAAGAAAGGGGAATAAAACTAAAAAAGAGTTTAAAATAAGAGTCACAGAGATAAAGATATGTAGACAGAGAGAAACACAAGGAGAGACTCACACACAGAGATACATACAGAGACAGCCACACAAAGGCTAAATTTGGTAACTTCAGCCAGCAGCTTGCTTACCTTCCTCTTGATGTTCTCCAAAAGGTACGGGTGACCATTCACAAAGCAGGGGTGAGCAAACTCCATCTCATCCTTGTCCACCTTAAGACCCCCTGACTCGATAGAGACAACCTTATGGAAACCATCTGCAAGATTATATTCAAAATTGCATGTGCTTACTGTACTCAAAATTAACATTTCAAAACTATCCTCGACTAACAAATTTCCTCCAAGTATGTATAAAGAATCAAGAATAAACTCACTATAAACTGGAATCAATATTATCCAAACAGGGTGGCAAGGTTCAACGCAGCCATTAAAAATTCTGCATACATATTTATGTAAAAGACTGCAGTGGCTGCAGTCAATGAGTCATGCAAAAAAAGACAAAAACCAAACGTATAATGGGCAGTTTAGAGATTACAGCTTATTTCAAAAAATTTAATTGTTTGTAATATGGAAATTTAACATTTAAGATGTACATTGCAACTTTTTTTTTTCGTGCATTTAAAGTAATGCTATTCTAGTAGAGACTGCAAAAATTCACAACTTGCAACAGGAATTAATTTTGTGAACTTGTAATGTATCTGTAATTTCTCTTGAAAACAAATATGTTTTTCCCCCCCATTTCTGATTTTAATGCAATTATTTCCTTGTACAAATGAATGTATAATATTTGAGTCTTAAGTACTGTAATATAGTTCACATGAAATAAACTGAAATGTAAACATTCAACAGCAAGCACTGCAGCAAACATAATCAACACAGGAACACTATAAGAATGACCAATAATGCTCGGCTTAGTAGTAAACTCCCCAGTCATTCACTTCTATGTGGAGAGACTGGTTCAAAGAATATAATGTTGCACAACGTATACACTTAGTCATACAAATATCTGACCACCTACAATGGTTAAAAAACCAATTGTGTTTGCACAAATGAAACTCTAAACATAAGCTTCTTACTTTGGGTATGTTACCTCACCTGAAAATGTAGTGTCATTTGAGTCATCACTTCAGCACAGGGTATAAAAAACAAAACTAATCACAAACAACAAAGACGTGTATATTTAAGTAAATATTTTTAACACACTTAGTATTTTTATATGAGCACTAAGTCTAATTTTATGACCATCGAATAAAATGCAAAATTTTCAAGAAACATACCTAAGCTACATAATTATTTTCTTTCACTTGTATGGTAATAACTGTTGCAAGCCATTTGGTATGCAAAAGAAACCTATTTTGAAGTCCTTAAGAGGGAAATCACTTTGCAGCTGTCTGCTTAATATGAACATCTCAAACATATACCAGGTAAGGCTGTATGCACATGCTGTTTTGAAAAATTCCTTGCTTAAACCTCAGAAATGTGCAAAATTAAAGAGTATGAAAATTGCTGTCAATATTCGCTTGTAAACCAAATTCTAAATTAATGTTTTTCTTTCACCTAGACAATGCAGTAATGTACTGGAATTATTTTATCAAAATCAAAAATGGTGCAGCATCAAATCTGTTTTAAATTTGTTATCATATGGATTGACCAAAACCAATTTAAGAATGGGAGCCTCGAGAATAGCTTGAGTGGACTGACAGATGGGAGACTGGTAGGTACTCACACATATTGAGCTGGCGTATGAAGCTGGCCATGTTGTTGTGCTTGTAGTACAAAGGCAGCAGCTCCCGTGAGAACCTCGCAGTGTTCTGGATGATGAAACTAGCACCCTCCTGCACAAATAACAGCACAACTCTAATCAAACACCTTCCCCGAGGCTGCTGACACCACATATGGATGTTACTGTACAAGGTTCAATATCTTCCTTGACCACTGCCATGGTAAACTAATAGACAAAGTGTCCCAATGCTTCATTTTCAAAAAGCAACATAATGAATATAAATAAAAAAATAACTAGGCCAAACTGTGTTAATTAACACAGCTTTGCAGAGATGTAACATAAAATCATATCCAACTTGTATCCAATGTAGGTTACTATAGTAAGCACACCAATGAGCTATATAGTTAACATAGAGGGGTGAAAACTGTTCCAAAGTGAAGTCCAATTGAACGGCTGTTTTTACCCACAAAAACATGGCGAACAGCAGTGTGGCCAACATTGCATTGAAAATCAGTCACATGTTCACATAAAATCCTTTACTTTATAGCTCCACTATATTCCCACTAAACACAGGAAAAATGCCAATAATTATTGTAATATATTATACTGTAATAATGTTTAAATTAGCATAATCGCTCTCGTCTCTCGACCAGATAAAACAGTCCGCCATTTATCTAGGGTCAAAATACCACGTTCAATTGGGTTTCACCTCAGAGCCTTGGAGATTGCTGTTTCCTTCCCTCTATGTTTACAATATAGCTCGTTGAAGCACACATTTAGAAGCAGATAACCGACATACCACATTGTTATAAAATCAAAATTATCTCTATCTTTTATTTGAAACTTGTTACAATTGATTCCACAAACAGCAAAAAATAAAGAGACAAAAAATATAAATCTGTATGTCAAAGATTAAAAAAAAGTGGACCATTGTAAAATTTAAAGTAAACTTTTTTAGATGGTTAGTCAGTAACTTAAAATATTGGATTGTTTGCAAAGTCTCAGGCCAGAAAACACTAACTTGATGAACATTATGTAACACATATATGTGCGTGTGAGACAGCAACACTTTATATAAAATGATGCAAACAGATGCCTGAATACTTGCCAAATTGCTACACCTGCCTCAAGCATGATATTTATAAATTGCCTTGCCTAACTACATGTGTAAGGTTCTGTCAAGACTGTGGATGGAAAATTACAATCTTTGTCAACTGTTTTTACCAATAAATGTTTATTAGAAGCTTAGCACAATATCTTATGATGCCTCTGGGACCGGTGTTGGATACAAACGTTCAGTTCTAGGTGGATAAGGAGAGTCGTGTTCCCACTGTGCATACAAAAGTAGATAATGACGATGAAGATAAACATAACAACTTGCAATTCGGCAACAACCCAATAGCAAGATGTAACCTTCTAACCTCCCTCACTGTCACCAACTTCTCCGAAAGTAAATTTCACTCCCTCACTTACCTAAGCATTTACTACTTACACGTCTGTTCTGCTTATCACCTGATCTCCTCTATATTCTCCCATAGTTAACAGTCAGCCTAACTTACCCAAGCCCCCCTTTCCATTCATCACCCTGGACATCCTTTCCACTCTTCTCTTCTCCTTTCCTTAAACAAGTTCCATCGCAGTTCTTTCAGCATCACAGATGGCTCTGAGTTTCCGTCATCCTCGCCAGACTGCACTTACCTTCTCCAGCTCTCGCACCTCCAACTATACATACAGGTCCCACTCTACTGCCGCATACTCTATCAATGGTCATACCATCGTAACGTACGCATTTTCTTTCACTGTACTATCAACATCCTTCAATACTCTTACAAGCATACCTAGAGCTCTTCTCCCTTAAAACACCGCTCTCTCTCTCTCTCTCTCTACCTGCCTTCTCCACACTAAATCACTCTGCATAATTACCTATGCCTAGGTGCAGTACTTGTATTCTGAAGCTTCCTCTATCTCCTGCCCTTCCCATCTGTGTAAGTCCGTAAACCTTCTTCCTCACGTAAACCTAACAATCTTTGTCTTTCTCACGTTTATTTTCATTTTGTTCTCTTCCGTCCACAATCATATCCTATTAGTGTCATCCTGCAACTTGTTCCTTCCACCCACCTCTGCATATAAAATACAATCATTGGCAATAATCTTATATTGCCACCCATGCCATTGCCGCTATAATAAACAAGAATGGTCCCAGCACACTTCCTTGTGGCACACCAAACAAATCCTCACCCTCTTGCAATAAAGAGTTTCCCACTTTTACCCTCAGTCTTCAATCTATCTCACTACAACTTTGTCTACCAGCACTTCATCAACTTTCTCAGTAACATCCTGTGTGCTACGTTATCCAAATGTGTTTCATTTATGGCATAATTTTCTGAGGTACAAGTAAAAATCCAACTTACAAACAGTTTTTATTGCACAAAAACGGGCCTTGCACATAATGAAACACTTAGCCTACCGCCAACAAAAAGTTGCAGAAACATATTCAGGGGGTTAGCTATTCTCACAGTACCTTGTGTGTGTTATCTACAAGATAATCCTTTACATACACAAAAATAAAATTAAATATGACACAAATGTCCAAGTACATTGTCATAACACCGGAACAAAGAATAATTTCCATCTAAAAACTGTAAATAGAGTGCAGACACTAAAGAGAGCAAATAATGTGGGGATAAGGTTCTACAATAAACTACCTGAAAGTATCAAATTTCAAAATGATGCTAGACTGTTTAAAGAGCATTTGTATAAATTTCTGCTAAATAACTCATTTTATAGTGTTCAGTAATATTTGTCAAGCAATTAAATCTTTCTGCAAGAAACTCTTTTTATTGTCTGACGGTTAAATTTCTGATCATAGTTTTAAGCAAAAATAAAAAATGGTCATACAGATGTTGTAACTTTAGTATACGTACATGTTATCTGTTAATGATTTTTGTGTGGGGCTCACTGACAACTTATAGGAAGTTGCTTGATTACCATGGGTCAGTTACCTCTCCTATCAAGAGAAATAGTTTTTCACCGGGAAACAGGGGAACATTAGTTGTGAAACTCAATGCCCGGGCATTGGCCGCACTAGGGTAACTGGCCGGAGTTTTGCCAACTCTGCTGCTAGGTTTGCGGCAGCCGTCTTCGTCTTCGGACACTATTTTTGGGAGAGTTGGTCTTTGTCGTCTGCCGGGGCAAGATGTGTTGTCAGAGCCAGAGGCCTGACGGGGACTTCGGGTTGTTTGTGATGTAGTCTTGGTCGTGAACATTAGCTTTGGGAGGGCAACTGTCTTCCAAGGACTAGGATGTCTGTAGTTTGCTCAATTAGGGAGAAAAGTAGTGCAACTATAGTGTTGGTGTCGGCAGAGAAGCCTGGTGGTACTAAGGGTTTGGCTTGGGAACAAAGTGTTGGATGTCCTTGCTGTAGAGGTCAGACGCCATAATATTGAAGTATTCTGCCTGTAGAGACCTTGTTAATAAATTAATGTTAAGTTGGTAGTGTTTTTTTTGGCAGATGGTAAAGTTAAAGGTGAATTTAAAATTAAATTAGCTGTGAGTAATTAAACTGAAAGAAAGTGTGAATTGCTATTTGGTCACTCGTAGTGCAAGTCTCAGTCTGAACACCCACACATGCGCAAAGAGAGGTGTAATCCATTATTGAAAAAGAACTGTAGACTATTAATTATCTTGTAAATGAAACTCATAAATGTCATAGATTTTAATAATTTTGAAATGTTCATTTGAAAATGGTTTAAATATTTACTAACTTGTATTTTTAGAAACTATACAATGTTCAATTTGGTTTGAATACCTAATTTTGAACTAATAATTTTTTTTAAATTTAAAATGTTTTACTAAGTTTATCCTTAAATTTTAATAACCTTTTTAGTCATTCGTCTGGTTAAATTCTTAGTGGAAAATTTTATAAAGTATTATTTTTATTCAATAAATTGTAATCGTTTGTAATGAAGCGCAGTTGTTTCAATTAATTTTCAGTAATATCTCTGGCTCCAGCTTTCATAATTTTTCAGAGTTAGTGTTTAGATGTCTGTTCATTTTTATTTAAGGCGTTACATGAGGAAAACACACATACTCATTACTGAGTACATAACTTTTACTATCCCTTTTGGTGTGTCTCACATTTAGCCCGTAAGTGAGCTAGTCCGAGATATTTTATTTTTTGCCCCTTGAAGTTAGGCTGCATTAGGGTTCTTATTTCCAGTTGTATTCCAGAACTATATTCCCCTATGTCATATGTGACACTATTATAGGCAAAGAACCTATTCTAAAGTTCTTAATAGATATTGAGTGCAGCTTTTCATACCAGAAAAAATTATATGTAAGAACACAATTGAATATAAAAAAAGTGTTACATTCTGATAGAGGAACAAAACCATGACAGTAACGAATCAGAATGCATTGCTGCAGGGTCAGTAAACCTAAGGTTAATTCAAACTTTCTGTTTGGGGGACAACTTTTAGAAACTACTATGTTTTCTGATGGGTCTCTATAGTAAATAACAAATGGATGAAGTGTTGCTTGTTCGTTGACCCAATGGAAACTTTGAATTTCATTTTGAACAATGAAGGTAAAATTTTCTGAGAATCTCCAATAACAAGGCATTCCATGGATTCCAAATTTTGTTTCAGATCTTTCAGGTAGTTTGACTGGGTTTTGGAAACAAAATGATGTTTCTTTAGGGAAACTAGTTTACAAATCAGATCTTCAGTAAACTCTTCACGTGATTTGGTTATACTGTAGTTATTAAGTCAGCCCTGTCTGTTGCTACCCACTGCTTATAGGTGATGTTGTCTTCAAATGTGTCCACTTCATCTCCGAATTCTAGTTCCATCAAATAGTGTACTATTTGTGACCCTAAACACCGGGCACATTCATCAAACATACAGCTTTCACTTTTCATATCACAAACCATGGATTCCAGAATATCTTTGTAATCTATGTTAAGTTTTGCACCATCAATCATAGGTTTTACATTCTGATGAGCAACACATACACAAACCGAATGTGTACCACTGGCACCTGCAAAAATACACCATTTAGGTCTAAGTTCTGCGAACTTAGAGAACCCAATCTTAACATCTGGATGTTCAGTACGAAAATATTGATACAATTCCTTTAAATTGCAAAGTATTAGTCTTTTCTGCTTCTGTTCTTTTTCTCCATCTTCTTTTCCATGCGACACAAAATCCTTTTTCCCAGGACATATCCTACTGTGATTGTCATTTTCGTAGAAGTGTGTTGTCGTTTCTACAGTCCCATGTGACAGTTTCCTACTTTTCTCCTTTTCAATATCAGGTAGTATACCATATTTCTTTACCAGCTTCCTAGTATTTTTAACCAAATATTGGCTCGCTCCAAACTCTTCACACGTTTTAAGTATTGACCATGACTGTGGTACCAAACTTTAGATTTTCACCTTATCAGCTACTTCAATGCTCTCTTTAAATCTGTCTTTCAGCTTACACAAAAGAATATCATACTCAGCCTCCTCTGATGGGTTTCCAATATCCTTCTCTTCACATGGTAAACTAAGTGAGGTACTCAATTTTTCTCTGAATACAGATGTTACTGTAGTTATTTTTTTTTCTATTGCTTGAGGTCTCTTTTCATGACTGAGTTTCTTAATTTTAACAGGGCCTCACAAGCAGTCTTAAATGCACCTGCTGTTTCCTCTACAGATGCATATGTTTCATCAACAGGCTCTGTGCTATAGTTTCCTGATATTTTCTTAAAACATGTAATGCATAATCCCATTCCTGGGACCAACTGAAAATCTAGTCTGGAATGCAAACGTGCTACTTTCAGACTAATTTCTTTCAGCCCTTTGGTTATTACTTTCTTATGACATTGAAATCGGTCACAACAACGTTGACCAAAAAGATGAAAATATTTATGTACATATTTTTGTAGTGGTATTCACAAACTGTGGTTAGATTCGTAACCCATAATCTGAGTTTTAAAATTTCCTGATTTTCTTCACTTAAGTCACTAAACGTATTTAGCATATCATTTACCTTTCCATAAGTATCCTTATTGCAGTCTTCTTTACAACACACACCCACAGAACACTCCATTGTTAACACCTCACTTTCAACCTATTATACCTACTATAGCTCCCTGGCTACACGAGCTGCATTCAACCATGCAGCTATGAACACTAACAGAGGTGGCAGTAGACTGTGTGGTGTGCTCCAACAGCAATATTACATCATGTGGTAAGCTTACTGTATCTACAAGTAGAGACTTGCTGAACTAGCACTCTGTTCTGATAAGACTAGGAGTGCATGCTACAGTCTCACTACTGGGAGTAAACATTACACAGCAGTGTGCAGCACAACCACTGCACATACAAATTTCCTTATCAATTTAACATCAAATACATTAAATACTTTCCAATATAATTAATATTCTTTTTTTACAATCGTGTAGTTTAGCACATGTTTATGGCACAATATTTTCATTCTTCTGCAGATCACCTACTCGAAATTTTAGTATGTTGTTACATACGTTACAAACTTTTTATATGCATAAAATCAGATTTTTCTTATGTCCGCCATAGGAGATAGGAATCAACAAAAGTCAGACTTTTTGAAATTTTCTCATTTTCAGGAGCTTATAAAACTTCAAGGGGACAAAACACCTCAGGTGTCGAAGTATTTTTGAGTAGTAGTGTTACTATACTTTTAATAGACAGAATCTTAAGGTGTTCTATCCCCTTCAAGTTCGAATTTTGCCTTGAATATGGGAAAAATGTAAAATTTTTTCATGTACTTTGCCCCTGATTAGTATTATCTTGTAAATACAGATAGTGTAATTTGTCATTATCATCATGAACAGCTCTTTTTGCTGAATAAATTAATTTTTGTTTAATGAAAATTGGGTTATAAATAGAGGTGCTACTGAATTTTTCGCAAATGCATGTAAACACTCAAAATTAAGCACGCCGCCATCTTTAAACAGCTGCCCAGGATAAATTTGCAGGAAATAATTTTTTATAAAATTAGTTTTGCACTTTCAAAATGCATATTAATGAATAGAGAATTTCAGAAAATTTTTAACAACGTGCAACAACCAACACTGGTTGAAATGGGTGTGGAATGACCCAGGGCAAAGCTAATGTTACAGAACCTTACACAAGCTATTAAAAGCAATCTATTATATTAAATGGAGAACTAAATTTACTTTTTTGATATTTATATTAAAAATAATAAAATACAAACTTTTTCTCATTAAAAAAAAAAAGGGTGACCAAGACCACTTCCCCCCTCCCCCATACGGGCACCCTTGACTCATCAATGTGGTGACATACAGCAACAACTCATAAATCAATAATAATGCTCGACATTATCAGAGCAAAAGTAACAAGCCAATTTTTTTTATTTTATAGTAAATGTTTGTTAATATTTATAGTATAGCCTAACTAATACAATTAATTACAGTTAAATTTTTAATTTCAATAACAAGGTAACACAAAACTGATATGTAGGCCTAAAATCTGTTGTAGTGATTACCAATGTCACATCTATAAAAAACTTTAACAACTATTACAACAAAACTAGTATTTTTGAGTTGTCGTTAAATGAGCCATTAATATAATATTTTTTCACCTAACGATGACATCACACTGACGGCCTGTAACAGGTGCAACTAGGGATTGTGGTAGAATGGGGAAAGGGAAAAGAGTGAGAAGAGGAGTGTGGAAACAGGGTGTGGGGAGAGGAGAATGATGAGAGTGTGACCGTATTTTGGTCAATTCTTAACATCAAGGCCTTTAGTGCTGGTGAGGGGATGACATTAGGCGAGTATGAAGCAGCATCAGAATGTAAAGTGAGACGAGGGGAACGGGAGATGCCCAAGAAACCCCCTCCCCCAACAAATGGCATAGTCCAGAACGATTCCCACATGTGATAATACAGGGACAGACACCGTTGAGAATCGAACACAGATCGCCTTTGCGGGAGGAAAATTGTCAGACTATTAGGCCAGTGCTGCGTCAGTGGGGAGAGGGGACGAAAAGAGGCAAGAAGGGAAGAGTGTGGATCCTGGAGAGAGGAAGGAAAGCATGGAGAAAGGTAAAAGAATGTAGAGAGGGAAAAGAGAGAGTAGAGAGGGAACAGAGAGTGCAGCAAGGAGAAGGGTAGCGAGGAGAGGGTAAGGAGAGTGTGGAGAGAGAAGAGAGTGTAGAGAGAGAAGAGAGTGTGGAGGGAGAGAGAGGAGAGTGTGGAGGGAGAGAGAGGAGGGGAGAGAGGAGGGGAGAGGAGCAGAGAGTGGAGGGGAGAGAGGAGCAGAG
>PNEQ01040469.1:11451-25372 GCA_003012365.1 Medauroidea extradentata | reverse complement strand
GGGGGGAGAGTTACTGTCAATAGAGAAAAGAAAGAGAGACAAAAAGAAGTGTGCGAGTGACGAGTTGATGTATCCGAGTTTCTGGTTGGCGGGCTAAAGCGAGGGAGGGATGCTGCCTGAGGGAAAGCCACGCCTCTTTAGCTTCTTTACTCCTCCCCCCCCTCTCTCTCCTACGCTCGGACGCTTACAAGGCTACTTCTGGCGGGCGCAGATAAGCCAGTGGCCGCCACACTGAGAGCATACAGACCGGTTCACATCGTACAGATGCCCTCTGTGTTACTGTTACATGTCACGAACGTCAACACTTGCGGAGAATTTAGCGCAGTTATATAAAATTTTTGTCTCAGAAACAATAATACTCAGTGTTTTTATTGGAAATAATTAAACGTAACACATCTTATCGTGATTATTTCGTATCACATCTGCAAAATTTTTGGGACACTACACACGTGAACATTGTGTAAAAATTGGAAAAGTTGGACTGTAAAACCAGTTTTCGTCTAGCTGCACGAGCTGTGAGCATTTGTTTTTATTTTACATTCTCTCATTCTCCCCTTTCACGCCAACCTGCCGTCACCACACTACACTATCCTGCATAGGTGTCTAGTGAAAGGAATGCTAGCGGCACATTGCAGCATATGGCACGGCGCAATGTAAACAAACAACGCGGACTTGCTGGTCTGTTTATTTACTTTGCTCGCCGGAAACTTTGCGATGTTCGAAGGTTGCTTTTATCATCTAAAGGTCGTATCAACTCTGTAGTTACCATATTTGGCCAGTATAGAAGCAAAAAATTAGCAAAATTTGTCATTTATCTCAATTTCGCATTTATAACAGAAAAGTTAGAATTTCGCATTTTATAGCAAAAATAATACAATTTCGCATTTTTTCGCATCTATTTCGCAAAAACGAAAAATCACCATCTCTAATTATAATATATTTTTAAAACACATTTTGCAAACATTTTTTTTACTATTGATCCCAGGGTAACATGGTCATGTTCATTTTCCTTGATTCATTATCCCTTTAAATATTTCCAAAACAATGGGCCGTTTTCACCACAATTGTTTAGCAAGATAAACAGAGTTAAAAGTTGAGTTAACTGAGATTATCCTTTTACTGCATCCCACCACACAAAGACATCAGTTAAATCAAGCTAACTAAAGTTAAAACATAAACTCCCATTCTTGGCCATTTAACTTCTTAAACTTATTTTGCATGCATTTGTAAACATTGTGTGATTGCGCGTGCGCATAATTCTTGGTAGCATTTATTTGTTTTAACATAATTATGGTATGGACCTTTGTCTGTTTTACGATAAAACTAGTACATTTACTTAAACTACGGTACTGGTTCGTAATCTATGTGGAACGATAATTTTAGTACGTTAGTTTGGCTAGTTTTTTTTTTTTTTTTTTTTTTCCCCTCGTTCGCAAGCAGTTTCATTTATCTATACGTTTTTGTCTTGCGAATGAAGGTGGATGCGTTGGTGTGAATATTTTGGTTAAAGGAAATTATATGTTATTTCGTGACGTTTGTAAAGATAAAACGTGTGGTGAAAAGAAGCGGAGCGTAATAAATAAATCCACCGACTTATTCTGCATTTTCGACCCGGCTTTCAGAAAGATTGACCTTGTGTAACTTCTTCGAATGTAGCCGACCGCCTCTCGTTTTGTAATGAATGTGCGTGTGATTTTTCAATTGTGTGTGGTGATTTTTTGTAACACGTGAAGAAATGAGTGTAACAAATGCTGTGCGGTTATAGTTAGTTACAAAGTAATTCAAATCAATGTGAAATACGTATGCACCCAGAAGGCCTAAGTGAACCGAACTATTTGTATGAATTCATTCACAATCTTGCTAACCTATGGTAAGTCACTTCTGCTACAGGTTAACAAGCTCAATGTTACTAGTTTGGCAAGGGACAATTTATGCTACTAGTTGCATTGATATCACTTAGGGGTCATAAATATGAATTTTCCCTTGCAAACTCGTCCATAATGTATTCATTTATACCTGCAGTGGAATTTACCTAGGCCTACCTCTAGTAATTGAGCATCCTTGTCATATGACCTAATAAACCTGATCTGACTTTACAACTGTCTAAAATTATGTAGGTTTTTAGTTTAACATAGTTTACCGTCAGCAATAGACCAGATTCTAAAAATATGGCTGCAATTTTTATTTATTTATTATTTTTTTTTCAATAATGCAGTACATGGAAATATATATTGTTTCAGTGGTTCTTCTTATACACATAATAATCTCATAGATATTTGGTTATTTAACGCATATTATTGTGTTGGTTAGGTTTTGTGTGATTCTTCGGTTTTGGAAACAATTTTACCGCGCCTGATTTACGCGTTTTCTTTTCATTTAACTGCCATTACTGATAAGTGTGATTGGAGGTTGGCAGCTCTGGATACATACAATTCTGCACATGTTAAACACTTAACGTCGCTTAACTAAACCCAGTTGGTTAACTGAATTAGGGCCAGTTTCACCAACAAAGTTTAACTTCACTTCAAAGCGAGATTAACAAAACTCGATGAAGAGCTAAACCTGAGTTTAAGTTAGTGGTGCGTTCCACCAACAACACAGCGAGTTTAGAGATTAGTTAAACTTGGTTGCACGATGAGTTGTGTGAGCTGAGTTACCTTAATTGTGTCGTAAATACCCTAACACTTGTCGGAAATTGCAGAATGTGTGTTTGTGAATTATTTCATTTGGAAACTTTGTTACATCATTCTTGAGGGGTCAGGGGGGAGTGTTTGCATCATACTATCTAGAGGGGATACAGCTAGGGGCTAGGTACCTCTGGGTAACTTTGGAGCAAAGCCAGAAAGAAAAGACCAGGGGAAGATAATCCAGCAAATGTAATTTACATTATTTTATTGCTATAAGTGCAAATGTTTATCTACACACAATTGTTTAGTTATTTTCTCGTCTGTATATTTTTTGCTAACCTGAAAGTACCAGACGTTAAACAGAACCTCATACACTGTAAAAAATGTTTTTTGCTTTTACAAAGAAAATCATTGGAAACCCAGTTGCCAAAGAAGTTCCTTGTAAAACTACAATGGTTGTCCTTGTAATAAAATACAAAGTATGTATTTGTAAAACTACAAGGAATAACCTTGTAGTTGTACTTTCAATGCGGAAAAGAAATAAATTTAAATGCTCACTGTACTTCATAAATAACACTGAACTTATTTATCAAATACATTTTTAATAAAGGACGTTTAGACGAAATTATTTTGAAAATACAAAAAATTTGGTGGTGGCAAGCGTTGAACCACTCCCCCACTTGTAGAACCTACGCATCTTATCTCTAGACCACTGTGACTTCTGTACTGTCGTGTGTCAATAAAAGTGAATGGACCGATTGTTTGGACAAGCGGAAATGTATTTGGAAGTCTGTGTCATCATACTCGTCAAAAGAATGATTTTTTCCTCTAATCCGATGAGGCAGATACACAGGAATAAAGTCTTCATAGTCTATATTGTCTTCAAATACCAAATTATACAGTATTTGCGCAATTTTATTATGAACTAAAGCGAGATTAGTGATGTTACGAGGCCAAAATCGTGCAGTTAAAATTTAATTTCGCTTAAGATGATAAAACCGAGTTTAACTGCTTGGTGAAACCCAAAACAAGTATAATCGAGATTAAGTGCCGATTAATCTAGAATAAATCGCTTAAACTTGGTTGGTGAAACCGGCCCTTATTTGCATGGTAAAACGAAAAGTTCTTAAACGCAGTTAAATATGGAGTTAAAATTTTAACTTTGCTTAGTTAAACCGAGTTAAATGGAACAATGGTGAAACTGGTCCTTACTAGCTTTTACACAGGTTTAAACTGTCTGTTACAAAATATGCTGCTTAGCAATTTGAAGTGGCAGAAATAAAAGTTCGAATGTTGCTGGCAGAAGTCTCGTAATCAGCGATTGTTCCATGCAGAAAGAAGGAGAAAAAAACGGTGACACTTTTTTTTTCGGAAGAGAAGTGTCTAATAAAAAATATTACTAAGTTGTGTATAATTTGACATTTATGTAGCTATTAAAAATGTAAACAAACAAATTTCACAAAACATAAACTCCCAAACATGTAAACCCACACCTAAGAATTATATAGTGATAGTCCGTTATAACATAAATTTATAACCGCACAAAAAGTTTGTTATAGCAAATTATCGTTATAAACAAAATTTAAAATCATTACATATTTATAACATTATGTTTATGTATTATTTGACTGTATATTCTAGTGTGGAAGTTCACAGCAACAATTATAGAAATGTACATAAAATTCACTACAGTAAAATTTCGGAGCCATACCAGCACTCGTGGCAAAATTATTGGACATGCAGCCATGATGCAACGCAACTAGCGGCCGTGACACACAGTGTGGCAATGCGCTCAGCTGTAGTCGGCGCACAGAATCACTCAAGGCCATGCCACTTCCTGTCACTTCGGCCGCAGGTGTGTTGCAGTAGGCGCGTATGTGTATGTGTTGCGCTAGTTTTAAAAACTTTCAAACTATATTTCACATTTTTAAATGTACGTAATTTAATTTGTCGCATAATATTTATGACAATAGCCAAATAAAATTAGATACCTCTGTAAAACTGACTAATAACAGAAATAAAAACGAACCACTTTTGAAACTGTTGGCCCGTAACACAAAAAAAATACACTCAGTCAGACATAAAAATAAAAAATCGCTCCTTAATAAATGAATTGATTTTTGTTTGCTTGTTTTTCACAACACTTTGGGACATAACAAATGACTGGACTTCATGAAATTTAAGTAAATCTTCCGTCAAAGCATTCTTATGCTTTGGATCAGGTCAAGTGCCTCCATCAGCGAAACTTGTGCCGGAACAGCCACGGTTTTTTTGTTCGTTGTCAGTCTTGTCATCAGACATGGCCTAATCTTGATAAGAAGTGAAGAAATTAACAAGTTTCCCATCTGTCAGCTCCCCGCACACGTCAACATTGTTATCTGTCATGACAAATTCTTTGAATGTGCATGACACATGCAGCTGTTCAGTGATAGAAGGCCATACGCTAGGTTCGTCTGCTGAATCATCCAACAATGCATTGTCAGATGGTGTAGAATCATTGTC
Source organism: Medauroidea extradentata (assembly GCA_003012365.1). Taxonomy (NCBI): domain Eukaryota; kingdom Metazoa; phylum Arthropoda; class Insecta; order Phasmatodea; family Phasmatidae; genus Medauroidea; species Medauroidea extradentata. The sequence goes on along the minus strand of PNEQ01040469.1, from coordinate 20,243 downwards.
ATGTTCAGTGTTGTGAAAACCTGCATGTTTGAAAAGCAATCGCTCCTGGCGTAATTTTCTCCCATGATACACCTAGAGCCCGAATGGCTTCTAATACGTTTCACTTGCAGACAGTTTTTCCTGCAGCGAATTTTCTCATCGTGTTCACAAGCATCTTACGAAACTCTCTTTTCAATAAATTAAATACACCCTGATCTAGGGGTTGCAATACGCTAATACAATTTGTTGGTAAGAATACTAACTCTACATTATTCAGCTGAACATTGGGATGTGTCGGACAACGGTCTATAAACAACACGACTTTGCAGTTCTTCACACCCATTCTTGCATCAAAGCTGTGAAGCCACTGCTTGAAAAGCTGCAGTGTCATCCACGCCTTTTTTCTTGGCTTTGTAAACGCATGGAATGTTGCGTTCACCTTTGAAAGCCCAGGGATTTTTTGACTTTCCGATAACAAATGGCTTCAACTTATCACTTCCATCCATGTTTGTGCATAGAAGTACCGTTAGCCATTCCTTACTTTGTTTTCCCCCCTTTGCAATGTTCATTTCTCTCTGCCAGAGTTTTGTCAGGAAGTAAATTATAAAAAGGGCCAGACTCGTCAGCATTATAAACATAAGAGGGTTTTGTACCTACTCAGTATGGATGCAAGAATCGGTTGCCAATAATTGTCAACTGCATCTTTGTTTACACTTTCTCTCTCCCCAGAAATTTTGTGCAGTGGAATTCCTCTTCTTGCCTTAAATCTGTTAGACCAACCATTACTGCATTTGAAATCATCATCATCAATGTTCAGTTGTAAGGCTAGTTGCACGGCTTTAGCCTTTAAAATTGCCCAATCAACCGGAATTCCTTTCACACATTTTTGCGAGAACCATGTAAACAAAGCTTCTTCCAGAGCTACATGTTTCGCAGCACAAAGTTTTTTTATTTTTCCTGGTGCGCAATCTTTCACAGCTGCTGACTGAATTTTTTCGTTATTTTTCGAAAATTTGAACAAAGTAGAAGGGGTCAAACCGTAATGTCTACCAATTTCACTTCTGCTCACGGACTGATTTTCACTCTCTTGAATAATTTTTAAATTAGTTGACAGATCAAGAGATTTTCATTTCTTATCCATGTCTGAAATTGCAAGGCGTGTACTAACATGAAACGCGTACAACCCCAAAATGACTGCAAAACACGAAAATATTTAGGCTGTCCATGCAACTCGAGCGAGACTAGTTGTGCTTACGGGCCACAGTCAGCGAGCCGCAGAACAAATTATGCTCACAGGCCCAGGACAGTGTGCTGCTAAACAAGTTAATGCTCGCAACGGGGCCCTGTGCGACAGCTAGAATGTGGCAGAACTCTTCTCATCATGGCCGCCTTGTGAAGAAGTTGAGGAAGGGGAACAGCCCTGCCACCACTGTACACACTCAGATAGTTGGCCCTCAGTATTAATTACGCTATTACTGTACGCCTTTCTGCAACTTCCAAATCTGTGTGTTGCGAGTTTGCGCTGCTGAAGTGCTCTGCCTGCTGAACGTTTTTGCAACTTCGCTGAGGAACAATAATTTTCGAAACTCTTTGTCCCGGCCAGTAGGCAACGCCCGTTTTCACCCACTCCAGCGCCACTCTCTTTCCTCCTTTTCCTCACCCCCTCCCCAACCCAACCCACGATACCACGCCCTCTCCCAACAATTCATTCTTTCAACCCACGCTATTCTCTTCTTCTTCTTCTTCCAAGCTGGCTTGCACATGCCTGCCTTGGCGCCATTAATTGTATGCATAACTAAATCGTTCTGCACTTTACACATTATTTTAAGTAACAATTTTAAAAATAGGTAATTTTACATAGCGCAGCCACTAATTGCGCTAGCGGCTCATTACCATAACTCATGGTGCATATACAAATGCTTGTTCCTACTCTTCGGGTAACAACACCTATTCACCTGACTGCTACACAGTAAGATATTTGTTCAAGTTTCTGTGCCTTCGCTAAGGCTAAATACTTTTAAATTACACCAAGTTAAGATTATCAACTCGTGTTACCAACAGCTAGCAAGGCCACAGCCGTGTAAAGGCCACTTTAGCAGAATGAGCAGTTGACAGTCTGTGGGGGGGCCGCGACTCGCAGCGACACAAACTATGCTCATTGTGGGGCCCCACCTTGTGCGGCATTGTCAAGTCGTCCACATCTTGCACAATGTTGCTTCATTTGACGAACGCGTAAAACACTGCGAAGTTGTTTCACATTTTATTAAGGAAATAATACATTTTCTCATTGTTTTTGAGGAAAATTATGGCTGTGTAATTTATCAATATAGCGAAAATGACTCGGCATTGTATTTGTTGTAGTTGCAGTTTTTAACCACACAACGTACCAGGAAACTGACGGTGCCAGTAAAAATTATTGTTATAGCGGACTTATCTTTATATATCGTACTCGTTACAATAAACTTTACTTGTATTTTGTTTTATAAAATTCAAAGTTTAAAAAAAATACAGTAACTGATAAATGTTGAATTAGCATGGAACAATAAACAAGGGGTTGTTGATTTAAAGCAGTTGAAACAACGATTCGAGGGACAAAAATTTTAATTCCAGTTTCCTGAGTATGACTTGTGCTGTTTCCGATGATAAAACATAGTTAATTGGTACTTTTGTACTCTTGCACCTACACATCATTCATTAAAATAGTTCCTCAGCTTGTAATTTGACACAAATGCATTTTCGTTTTTCCGCAAATGGCAAATGGCCCGTACGTCACGGAACTCTCTTCAATAATTTAACAATTTTTAAGATTTATTTTTTGCTGGAATTTGCATAATGCGTGTCCAGGTACAATGTTTTTAATAAACTGGAAATGCTAGTCTTTTAGCTCTGTAGACATATTAGCATATGCCATTACAAAGTCCGCTTTAAATAAATTTGATATTATTTTGCCACCTTGCATTAATAATACTCTTGCGTTACCTAAGTTAGTAAACAAAGCAACCATAGATGTGTGTATATCGATAAATTATGAGTTTTAGTGTGTATGCCGCACTGTCGCGTGAACGAGAGCATCGCAGTGCAACTTCGTACAAGTTGCAACCAGCCAGTGGTGTGGTCACGTGAGCGAGTAACCACAGGTCAACAAAATGATGTCGAATGGCCTAGTTCCAAATTGTAAAGATGTATGCGAGCGGAACAGTTGATCACCTTGCCGTTAACGTTGAGTTCAGAAAGTAAACAAACTTAAAGAAAAAGTGTAAATAGCCGGAAATAAAAATATTGAGTGTTGTAAACAACAGAAATGTTCATGGAAACAAATGTAGATAAAATGGGACCTACAATAATTGGTGTAATTAGCGGGAAAACATAAACTGTAACACAAAAATAGGGTTCTAATGTATATGCCCCCAAACTACACTTATTTTATTAATTCTTTGCAAAAAAAATTTCTCTCTCTCTCTCTCTCTCTCTATCTTGCACTAATTTTTTTTTTATTGTTTTTATTTGTTTATTTTTTTAACAATAGTTTTTTATTTTGGCAAAATTTATGTTGGACTTGATAAATAAACTGTACTCAGTTGGGGTCATGTACTAAAATTGTAATTGTTTTCGCTTTGAATACTTCCTTTACACCGTAGGTAATATGAAACAACTGATATTCTTTTTTTTTTTGTTCAATCATTAGACATCTTATTGATGGAGAGTCGTTCAATCACATGTAAGCAGCAGTGCTGTTCGTGTTAGTTGCCACCTCGCAAGACTGCTTTTTTTCTGTTTTGCTTAACTTATGTTTTGCCGTGTTGTAACGAGTGAAAATGTTAACATAACACGCTAATGTAGATTATGGAATCAATAAATTATTGAATATTACGTCTAACAAACACATGCCTTCTCAATATTGGCAGTTAGTTTTATAATAGCAGACATATTAACCAAGGTAAACTGTACTGTTATTATTCCCATCGCATGTAATCATATCAATAACCTAAATAGTTGCTTTATATAAACATTGGATTCTTACAACTCGTAATTACGACAATTTTTGTGCTATTGTGAACTCGTAATGGGATTCTATTGTATGTACTGTATGTGTATACACACAGATGAAGCGCTGGTATTTTGGTGGGAGGGGAGAAGTTGACGACACAGATGATGGAACTTACGGCTAGGCAATTAATTTTAAAAAAAGTTTCCAATGTTTGGTGTGGTTGCTTTTGAGAAACTTTCTTCAAAGATTTAGGGTGTGTAAGTATGATACTTGCTTTTTTGCTAGAATATTGGCAAATTGAATTAATAATGTTCTAAATATAATTATATTTTGGAAGGGTACTTATTATAAAATATCATTTTCACACAAACTTTGTCAGTTGTTGAGTGCTTGGCAAGAAACTGCAGTACAGAGTCCAAAACTTCCACATACTAAATTAACTTTTCTGCCAGTTATCCTAACATTTTAAACTTTTGTATCAGAATTTTTTCATGGTCTGTCAAAAGTGTTTTTTATGCATATGTGATCACAACAGTATAGTAATAAATTGTTTCTTTTTGCATACATATATGTATCAATACAGAGCTGCCAAGTATTACGGATTTTCCGTAATTATTACGGATTTAGCCATCGTATTACGGGATTACGGATGATCTCTAGTTTATTACGGAAACAGGACTTTGTTGCATCGTAACAATAAAAAGTCACGTTTTTGAGTGATTGCTACGTGCATGCATTTGTAAACATCGTGTGATTGCGTGTGCGCATAATTCTCGGTAGCATTTATTTGTTTTAACATAATTATGGTATGGACCTTTGTCTGTTTTATGATAAAACTAGTACATTTACTTCAACTACGGTACTAGTTCGTAGTCTATACGTGGCATGATAATTTTAGTATGTTAGTTTGGCTAGCTTGTATTATTTTTCGTTCGCAAGCAGTTTTATTTTTCTATACGTTTTTGTCTTGCGAATGAAGATGGATGCGTTGGTGTGAATATTTTGGTTAAAGGAAATTATATGTTATTTCGTGACGTTTGTAAAGATAAAACGTGTGGTGAAAAGAAGCGGAGCGTAATAAATAAATCCACCGACTTATTCAGCATTTTCGTCCCGGCTTTCAGAAAGATTGACCATGTGTAACCTCTTCGAATGTAACCGGCCGCCGCTCGTTTTGTAATGAATATGCGTGTGATTTTTCAATCGTACGTGGTGGTTTTTTTAACACATGAAGAAACGAGTGTAACAAATGCTGTGCGGTTATAGTTAGTTACAAAGTAGTTCAAATAGTTTGTTTACAAATCAGTGTGAAACACGCATGCACCCAGAAGGCCTAAGTGAACCGAACTATTTGTTTGAATGCATTCACAATCTTGCTAACCTATGGTAAGTTACTTCTACTACAGGTTAATAAGCTCAATGTTACTAGTTTGACAAGGGACGATTTCTGCTACTAGTTGCATTGATATCACTAAGGGGCCTATAAATATGAATTTTCTCTTGCAAACTTGTTCATAATATATTAATTAATACCTGCAGTGGAATTTACCTTAGGCCTACCACTAGTAATTGAGCATCCTTGTCATATGAACTAATAAACCTGATCTGACTTTCACAGGCTACTTTAAAACTGCCTAAAATTATGTAGATTTTTAGTTTAACATTGTTTACCGTCAGCAATAGATTATTCTGAAATTTGTGTAGAATCATGCTATCAGATTCTGAAAATATGGCTGCAAATTTTTTTTTGCAGTAATGCAGTATATAGAAATATATATTGTTTCAGTGGTTCTTCTTATGCACATAATAAGCACATAGATATTTGGTTATTTAACGCATACTGTATTGGTTAAGTTTTGGAAACAATTTTACCGCGCCTGATTTACGCGTTTTCTTTTCATTTAACTGCCATTACTGATAAGTGTGATTGGAGGTTGGCAGCTCTGTCAATAGCAGGATGTACAGTTCATTTCCCCTTCTCTTCCATCCCACTTCATTTAGGTACTAAGTATGTACAGTAGTACTGTTCTCTGCCTTTTTCTCTTCCTCCTTTTCACCACTGCAAGGAACATTGGTAATGCATTAATTAACTTATAAGTTAGATTAATAAATGTTGTTAAAATCTTGATGTGATAAATTTTTTTTACTGGTGTATTTCTCTTGCCCTCGTCTCTCATTGGAGTGCTGAGTTTAAAGTGTATTAAAATTCATTTTATATTTCTAAAGTAATTGACTTCAAGAGTCACTATTTTTAAAGAAATTAAGTTAGTAATTTAAATTTTTGAATTGTTTGAATTTTGAAATGGTTTTGTCCATTAGACTTACCATTTAAAGTATTATAAGATAAAATATTTATGTTTTGAATTGTGTATCAGTATTGGATATTCATTCTGCTTTTAACTGATAAAATGACAAACGCAGGGACTAAATCATTGTGTGATGTCCTACTGGCTTGCTCTGGTGAAAAGAACGTAGAAAGATAAAAGTCCAAAGAAAAGTGACAGACATTACTGTTAGCTTGTTGATGTAGGGATGTTTGCACGCACTGCATTCTCTCTTCACTTGAGATGACACTATGATATCCATCTAGACTAATCTGCCAATATACAAAGTTTTTTAGGTTGGCAGTGTCACACTACAAATAACCAGATCACTGTCTAACCAGAACATCATGTGATCCAGCAGTGGTCATTACAATAACAACGAAACAAATAAAAATCTTCCTTACCGTGGAATGGAAAATTTTGCCTAATGTTCCTCTACATTATGACAGTGGAAGTGTGTAATTCTCATACTCGTTTAACCTTAAAGAGTGCCATCTATCACGTGCTTCAGTTTTTTTTTTTTTTTTTTTGTAAGAAACTATTCTACATGTGCCCATTGTGCTGATGTATGAAAAGAAAAAACACTTCGGACAAAGATGGAATGTCACTAAGACACCATGCTTATTAAAAACTCTGTTTCTAAGCCATTCAACATAGCCAAAAAAAAAAAGCTTTTTTTAGACTGCTGTACTTCAAAAAAGTACTTATGGGATGTGTGTGTGGAATTCAGATAGAAACATGCACTGAACTTTGCTATACACACTTTTCACCAGTAAAATATATGGTTTTTGCTTAAAGTTCCGTAGTAAAAATGGATCTGCGAGAATCCTGCACGCTAGTATAGCGCTTGGCTCAGTGTGGTGAAGCGTCATTTAATGTGCTCTTTATGGTCACCTTAATAGCTCTGTCACTTTTGAGAACCTCTCCCATGTCGGTAGCCAGCACCCATAACAACACATATTTTCCGACTTATAATACTGAAGTTTGTGTTTACTAAATACATGCATTACAATTTTTCTTCTAATTTTCCCTAGATGTAACAATAAAGCTGTAATACTGTAATAGGTAAACTGTGCTAACAATCATTTTGTTGAAGTGCTCTGCTTATAAGTTTACTGGTGGTTGTGTTTGCAAAAAACTTAGTTACAACAAAGACTTATAAGTAGTAGGCTATCAATTTTTGTTTATGCGCAGTACTAGTGCTAGTGTGCTACAAGTAAAAATGTTTGTGTTTTATATTTATAGGTACCAAAAGTGAGTTTGATTCAAAGCAAGCCTGGTGGTGCAGCTGGACAAGTGACGAACATTCAGGGGACGGCTACAAAAACTATTCCTCCTGGAGCTACAATTGTGAAGTTGTTGAATTCAGCAGGTGGTAGGTGTTATTTGCTATGAGAATACAATAAAACCTTGCTATAATATTTCTACATTTTCAGTACTGTTGATTGTCCACTTTGCAAATTAACTGTGGCTAAGGACCCCTAAAAATGGTGACTTGTGAAATTAGCGAAATAACACAAACTTTGACTACATTATATGTTTTCCGCGAATTTCAGCATAATTTCGTTAAAAGCGATGTTTCACGCAAATTCAGGTGCCTTATCGGATGTTTCCTTGCAAATCAATTGAGGCACAATCGTCAAAATGTGTACATTTTCCTTTCAGATATTTCTGGATTAATTTAATTATTGTTTCACTGTAATTATATTAGTCCGTGTGCATCATTTTAATATATTTTTAATCTTTTCCATTAATATTTAAAGGGTTTAAATAACAGAAAGACTGATAAAAAACAAAGTTTATTTCACACATTCAGCCACGTAAAAAAAGTTAAATTTTTACAAATGGTGGCTACAGATACATTCATGCAGATATATTAGTTCTTCCAAGTATTTTGTGGTTGAAGCGTATCAACTCATGCTCGGCCATGGTAATGTGGTACCGCGGTCTCGATATATCGACAAGATGGTGGCCGCACGCCAGTAGCAGCAGCAGCAAAAGTTCTAAGTCCACCAAGTTGCAATCCATATCCAAGGTAGCCACCCGCCAGGAATTTTGGGAAAAGCGGGAAATATGCGTGAATTTGTATCGCCGGGGAAAATCCTTGAATTCCTGGTGATTACCGGGAAAAAATGGACCAAGATGGATGTGGCTTCATTTTGGTCTTGTGGTTAGTAAAGTGTCGTTCATACGGGAACAATTTTTTTACGAACAGGAATTAATACATGCGAAGGTACGACCCACATTTTTCCGTGGAAGCGCGGTTGCGACGTTTCACCACTATTAAAATGGCTTCCTCGGGTGGCAAGACATGGCACACTGCAGTCTGGTTAGTCAGTCTGCTGTTGAAGTAGGTAGACAGCTGATGAATGGCACAGGAACTACAGCGAGAACTATTACAGGAGTAGGAGTCTCTGGGGTTAAAACTATTTTGCTGGAGGTTGCAGTTGGTGGGAGTTTCGGAGAGACTAGTTTATTGCGGAGGTTGGGTGGTCGTTTGA
>PNEQ01040469.1:0-11351 GCA_003012365.1 Medauroidea extradentata | reverse complement strand
ATTTGGGGTAACCTCTGTTGATGAAGGCTCTGGCTACCTGGTCACATTGTTTGTTTAGGTCATTCTCGTGGAGCATATGCATTTAGCCCTTGTGGCAAGTCTGTAAGGTAGTAACTTTCTTGTATTGTAAGAATGGTAGCTTTCGAAGTGCAGGTGCTGTAGTGTAGAGTGTTGGTAGGTTTGGTGTGGACAGAGGTGTTGATGATACCATTGCGGAGTGTTAGTTCGACATCCAGGAATATGGCATGTGTTTTTGAGTATGACCATGTAAACTTGAGTGGAGTGGTTGAGTTGAGGCTATTCAGGAAGTCAGTAAGACAGTTTTTCTGTGGAGGTCAAGATCATGAAGATATAGTATATACTACTCTCGTCCAGCAGTGAGGCTGGATTGGTTGGTGAGTGAGGAAGTTTTCCTCAAGCTTTTCCATGAAAAGATAGGCATAGAAAGGGGCCATGTGGTTGCCCATTGCTGTGCCCTTGATCGCAGTAAGTTCGTGTTGAGGAATCTGAAATTATTGTTGGTGAGTGTGAGTCTGGCCAGTTCAACAAGGAATACGGTGGTAGGTTTGCTGTTCGGAGGTCTTCTGTTCAGGTAGTGTTTGATGGCTGACCGTCCAGAAGCATGGGGGATGTCGATGTATGAAGCAGTGACCTCTATGGTGACCATGTAGGATTCTTGAGGGATGGTGCAGAGTTTGGGGAGGTGTTATAGAAGGTGGTCAGTGTCTTTGATGTGAGATGGTAGGTGCTGTATCCAGGGCTGGAGGTGTGTATCCAGGGTACAACGTGAGAGTTTGTTTGGGCAACAACCCCCGCCCTGGCACACAAGTGATTTGCGTTCGTGTGCCGGCATTACCGTATCTAAAACGTGTGTGGCGGCATGCAGTAACGTAGGAAGGTGCCAGCAGCAAGTTGAGACATGCGGCCACGGCCGAGTGCATGTGCATAGAGACGGCAGTCCTTCCACCCCTCTGCCGCTGGGCCTTGAGAGAGGGGTGAAAGAGACAGCGGCGTGCGTGGCCAGGAGCTCACTCCTTCATCCCTACTTCGCTCTCCTGAGCAGGTATTATAAGCGGCTGCACAGCCGTGGAGAGGGGGTCTATCGCTAACACCCGGGTTGAGGTAACACCTCCTAGGACTAGCTGGATCAGCCTAGGAGTGTGACTAGCCAGCTGCGTTACCTAGTGGTGGGAATAAGGAGGTCCAGGTGCAGTTTTGCACTGTTGAGAGCTGGGAATCCTGATGGATGGCGATAGTTTGTGGGGACGAATGGGGACCGAAGTGGACGTTACTACGCAACAATAGGGAGTTTTGGGAATAGGGGCCCATCCAGGGTCAAGCATTAGGTGCTTGTTTCCGGCAGTCGAACGAGGGGGCACTCGTATCTGCCGAAATAAACGAGGTGATCTGGACCGGTGTTTTATTGTTCTGCAAACTATAGTGAAACGACTATCCAGAACACTCTTCCCTTGTCCTGAATTGCATCGTCATTTCATGAGGGGGGGGGGGGCAAGTCAACTAGGACATAGTAGGGAGAGGACTTGTGTCAGATCCCTGGTGGTTAGTTTCAAAATCTTATTGTTAACCACCTTCGTGTGTATGTACCTGTTTACAAGTATCAACTGTATTACTTTGTTAGCCTAGCTGTGTATTTTCTGCCATTCTTGTATACTTTTTTTGTATAAAGTATGAGTCACCTTGGAATAATAAATATATGTATATATTTTGTAACAGCAGTATGTAAACTAAAAGCATTCTCTACAGTTTTGATGCCCACAAATTTTAATCAATAAGGTTATAGGTGTCTGAGGAGCCAGGTAGGGAAGTAGTGTTCTCTAGAGTTGGTTAGTTGGTGCCTACATGACATAACCAGCATGAAGACAGGAAGAGGCTTCTGGTTATTTAGCCCAACGACCTGTCATTGACTAGTCTTAGGCACCTTTATCTTTTGCAGCATACCCTGTCCTTCATGTAGTGTCAACATAAAGGAAAATTTGCCAGAAAAATACAAACCACGTTGTAGACACCCTACTGTACTTTACAATACCATCACACATTCCAAGCATGGCGTGCATTGTTTTGAGGATTTTTCACAGCGTACTTAGTGACTTTAAATTTGAGGTTGTACTCCACTCACCCATCCCTTCTCTCTCTCTCTCTCTCTCTTTCACACACACACACACTGTTTCATTCATGGTCTAATGAAAAGCCATTATACCACATGCAAAGGGTGAACAAATGTCTTGGACATGAAGTTCGAAACTTGTTTTTGTATGTACAGCATTTGTACGTAACGTGCAGGAAATGAAAAAATAAAGAGGGTTTTAAAATGTGTCTCGACTCTGAAAAAAACTGATAATAATAAAAACATTTTTTATAATTAAGGAGTACAAAATCAAAAAAAGGAATGAGTAATATAGTTTCCTACAATTCTGTAGACTAATTTGTTACAGCTATTCATCTATTTGAGAAGTCCTTTTGGTCTAGTTTTATGTGACGAAATTTTAGTCCTTATTTAATAAAAAAAAATAATAGGTGAACATTCTAATTGGTTCTATTATATTTTATGAATAAATACACTATCTAATGATGGAAAACTTAAGGGCGAGCATCTTAAGAAAGTGCTACACTATTTTACCCAGCATCAATATTAATAATTGGACAGTAAGATAAATGTGAAAGTGTAATGTAAATAACTTACCTTAAATATTTTTATTCCTCTTTGGCCACTATGCCGTATTTACTATGTAAGATGCTACAGTTTTACCCTCGTTTTCACTGTTTTTTTGCCGCCAATAAAATTAATTCGTAATTATATAATTTTGTTCCTTGCATTTTACAAGTTATGTGAACCCAATTTATTTTGTGTCATTTAGTGTGACGTTAATTCTGGCAGATTACCATCAACTACCTAACCAACCAGTTACAGGAGCACCCACCATGTACAGTATTTGTTTTCATCAAGATGTAAATGGGAGCAATATAAATGTATAAACTCTTTTCCAGGTGGAGCTGCAAAAGTGTTGACCACGATGAAAACTATGCCCTCGAACATGGTAGCAGTGAGCAAGGCTCCCGGCCCTGGTGGGAAACAGACCATAGTGATCACCAAGTCTGGAATGGGTCAGCAAGGTACTGTGGCTCTGGGTGGCCGCCCTCAAGGCTCTCAGATAATTGTTGTGACTACAGCACAAGGAATGCGCACTGGACAGACAGCCACAGACACTCAAGCCACTATTGGTGAGTCTGTCTGTGTTGCTGTATGTTTGGCTCTCCTTATTGTGTTCTGTGCTACTGTGCATTGCGTGCTTGATAACAGAAAGTTACTTATAAGATACAGTAAAACCCTATTAAGACATTTGTGTTTGGACAAGCAAAAATAATGCTTACTATCCAGGAAAACTTCTTAAAAGGTTTGAATTACACATGTACATTTAAACAAGTGAAAAGTTATTATACTTATTAAGCAGGAAACTTCTTAAGAGGATTTTACTGTAGTACGTTACATATTGAAGCTTTAGTATGTGTGTGTGCACACGTGTGTGTGCACTCGTGTTGTTATATAAGTCTAGTTTAGGGTTTATGTTAGGGTATCATTAGTCTTTTCTAACTTCTAAACATAACAATTAAAATTATATTGGGATAGAGTGGAATGAATCTGCAAGTGATGGTTCGGTGTTGAGAGGAATCTTGTTGGATCAAGAAGAGAACACTGACCACCATAATGGTTACTTAGTCCCTCGGTCCTTGGATGGTCTACACCTCTTCTAGTACCTCTGCTAGCAGACTATGATCACCTTAGACATCTATGAATCTCAACAGACTAGAGTAGGGTAGGATTTTTCAGTCTTGAAATTAGGTTTTGCTAATTAGGTACTACCGTATTGGCCCGAATATAAGACGGCCTAAAAAATAAGACAACCCCTCCTTTTACGAATAGCAGAATAAAAAAATTAAATGGACACGAATATGACTGCCCTTACCTCCTTTTGCAGTAAAATCTGTTTATCTTCAGTACTTTTGTATCAATTTATTAAATGTTGACAAAAAACAAAAACCATAATGGTATACAGTAGACCTCTGATCTAACGACATAATGTCCAGGAACCCTGGAAAAATTAATATTTTCAAAATTGATCAAAGCTAAGCAAAGTGCAATACATCATAGTAAAGCATTTTTTAAAAATAAATTTGCGTGCATTAAACAATAACATACTGCAGTTATAATAAATTAGTGATATGCAGCTGTGAAACAAAAAAATAAACTAAAAAAATGTTAGAAACTTTGGCTGGAATGTAGCACCTGGTGAGTTAGACTGCCCGCGCAACAATGACATACGTGAGACGTGATGACCAACGCTGCCTTATCTCCTCCCCACTTCTCCACGCTCCCTTCACCCTTCATGCCTATCACAAATTTTTCCACGCGCCCTCCTCTCTGCACTTTCTTCTCCTTACTCCAACACATCTCATTTGTACCACGCAGTCAGCCACTTGACGTGTGCATAGCATCGGTATTGTATTGTTCAACTTGTTGCTTGTCCATGTTGTATTATGCTTGGTGAGTGCTGTACTGTAAGAAACGCTCTGCTAAAAATAGATAACACCCCTCCTGACTGTCCATGCCAGCCGATTAACGATTTCAACCGACGCACTTTTGCCGACAATCTTGTGGATGGATATTCCGTGTTGAGTCTTGAAACGATTCAGCCACCCAACTGAACGCTTGAAGTCTGTTATTCCCAAATTCAATGCAAATTCGTCTGCCTTTGCCAACATCATTGATCCGCTCACATGCAACTTTTGAGCTCTCAGCTCACCAAACCACTCCAACATAGCTTGCTCTAAGTTATCATACGTCGCGCCCCTCAAATTTTTCAATTGCACATTGCGGCATTCCTTCTGTACTGCATTTAGAATTTCTTCTCTCTTTTTTTAGAATCGTGAAGAGAAGTAGACTTCGGAATGCTATGTTTGTCATTGAAACCGTACTTTTATTCACTTCCTGGATAATTTCGTATTTTTTAGTGAGCGACAGACTTGCTCACTTTTCACTCATTTTCACGAATTCACGAGTTTGAGTAAGTCTAAAATCAATTCACGATCGTCAACAATAATTTGCAATATCAGGTCAAAAATGTAACCAAATAAAAATCAGTGTAAAAATGCGTGTGTCGTCAACGATCGTTCACAGAATCAAGTCAACAATTTTACCAAATTGAAATACAAAAATAAAATGAGTGTGACATTAACAATTATTCACAAAATGAAACCAGCATTTTAACCAAATCGGCATCCAAGAAACACAGCTTAATAAGTCGTCAACAAATACAGTAACTAATAAGAACCAACAGAAATCCGAATCAACAAGCGAGAGTACCGTTTCCACAAGTGAGCAAGATCACGTTAACACATTGAGTTGCAAGACAAAGGCAAAAAACCTGGACTGCAATATATGCGCGCGCAGATGCTATCAGGTGGTGCGGTAGTTTACTGGTATTGGCTAGCGGACAGTCAAGACGAGGGTGGTATCTATTTTAAGCAGTCGTATGCCTGGATGCTTGCAGTACAGCTCTCGCAAAGATAAAAGTGGCACGTAGATCCGACAAAGTATAAAAGATGTCTTTTTCAGCTGATTTTACCTAAATTTTCTACTGTTTAGACTCAAATTTTTCACGGTTTCTCAAAATAGGGTTGTATAAACGGAAAAGACGCATCAGAGGGGGGTCACATCGGCAGGATTTTTCTGTACTCGCATAGTATCATGGAGGTTGACAGCTGCACACACGAAAAGGAAGACACATTTTGCGCGGAAGCACGAATCGCTACGTTTCTCCACGCATGTCTTCCTCAGGCAAAGAGAAGACACTGTACTGCAATATGGCAGACTGTAATTGGATAACCTAGCGGCCAGGAAGTGAATTAGGTAGGCGGCAGATTTGAAAATAAATTGTGGTTATCGGAGGGTTGAGGCCAGGTGGTTGTCTGGATTTTGTTATGTATACGTGGACCAGTTCCCATCACCTTAGTTCTGCATTACTGATGGATGGTGTTAAGCCATTTACCACTCTGGTTGTGTAGCAGGAATCAAAATCTAGATTGTGGGATGCTGCATGAGCTGCAACTGGCTTGTCTAGTGAGTCCACATTGGTACCGGCTAGGGCATTTTTTGTGTCGGCCCTGTGGCCATTCATCCTTTGCCTGAGGGTGTTGGTAGTGAGACCAATGTACTCAGCTTAGCAATGTTTACACTGTAGCTGGTAAATGAGGTTCTCTGTGGCACAGTTGTAGCTGCCCAGGATGGGGTAGGTTTGGTTAGTGAGTCTGCTATTGAAATACGTGGATGGTTGGTGTATGGCACAAGTGCCGCAGAGTGGGCTATTGCACTGATGTAACCTCTTGGTTGTGGTGGGTGTATTGACTATTGGACTAGGTGGTAGTTTGGGGCCAACAAGTTTGTTTCGGATATTCGGAGGGCGTTTGAAGCCCAGTCTAGGGACTTTGGAAAGTAGATTCTGAGTTAGAGGTGAAGATGTTAAGATTTTGTAACCAGAGTTGAGGATGGCTTTGAGTTTGTCTAGACCTTCATGATAGGGTACCACTAGAGGTATGTCAGTGCCACTGGTCTTCGTAGGAGTCCCCTTACCATATATGGCTTGTTGGATTTGGTTGTGGACTAGTTGTTTCAGGTATCCTCTGTCACATAATGCCTGAGCTATATGGTTACACCGTCTGTTAAGGTCCTTCTCACGGGAACATATTCGTTTGGCTGTAGTGGCAAGGCTGTATGGTAGAATTTTTTTTTTTTTTTCATGGAAAGGATGATAGCTGTTGAAATGAAGGTATTGCAGACTGTTAGTGGGTTTGGTGTGAACTGAGGTTTGAATCAGGCCATTGTGGAGGGTGAGTTCCACATCCAGGAATACTGCGTGAGACTGCGAGTACAACCAGGTAAAATCGAGCATACTGTGGGAGTTCCGGTCATCTAGGAAGCTGGTAAGGGTATCTCCAGTTCATAAAGATGTCATTGATGAAGGGCATCCAGCAGAATGTTAGTGTTAGTTGGTGGTTCAGAAAGTTTTCCTCCAGTTTGCCAATGAACAAGTTAGCATAGGAGGGGGCGATACGAGTACCCATGGCTGTTCCTCTGACCTGTAGGTACACTTTGTTCTGAAACCTGAAGCAGTTGTTGGTTAATGTGAGTCTGGCTAGTTCGACTAGAAATGCAGTGTATGGTTTGCTGTCTGGAGATCCTTTGTTGAGGAAGTGGTTCTATTGCTGATAGTCCTGCTGTGTGTGGTATGTTGGTGTGTAATGAGGTGACATCAGTCGTGACCAGATATAAATTGGGAGGGATGGTGTCCAGTTTTTAAGGCGTTCCAGAAAGTGGTTTGTGTCTTTGATGTTCGATGGTAGCTTTTGCACCCATGGTTGTAGATGGGCATCCACAAGTGCCAAGATACGTTCAGTCGGGCTGCCGCAACCTGCCACGATGGGGCGTCTTGGAGGTGGCCGTTGTTGCTTGTGGATCTTGGGTAGTAGGTACAACACAGGTGTGGTGGGGTTTTCAGGATTGAGAAGTTTAACACATTTTTCAGAGGGGCCCTGAATAGGTCCTTGTGTGGAAAGGAAGTGGGTGATTTGCTTGCAGTGTGTCTGTGAGGGTCTGTAGGTAGAGGTCGGTAGGTGGTGTGATCTTTCAGCTGTCTCTCAGCCTCAGAGATGTAGCTTCATTTATTAAGAACAGTGGTGGAGCACTTGTCAGCGGGTAGTATGATAATGTTGCTATTGTTCTTCAGGCTTCTTATAGCTTTACGTTCAGCAGCTGATAGGTTACTGTTGTTTGAAATTGTCTGAGTGAAGGATGGATCTGAGACATTGACCAGGATGAAGGAGATGAATTGTTCCAGTGCGCATGAAGGTGGAAATGGGGTGGGTCCCAGTTGGAAGGTGGGTTTAATTTCACCAGGGCTGGGTCAATGGTATTGCTGTTGTTTGGTGTTTTCGACAGGTTGCTGAAAAAATGTGTAAGCCTGAGGTTACGTGTGAAGCTCAGTACATCCTTGACAGTAGCAAAGTGGTCAGATTTTGTTGATGGTGCAACTGTGAGGCCTTTCTGAAAGATGTTTGTCACCGCAGAGGTGAGGTTATGTCTTGATAGGTTCAGTATTGGGCTCTTCTGTTCAGTAATGGTCGGAGGTTTTGATGCTGGGGTTGGTAGTGGATGTTGTTTGGGCAGGACATTAGTTGTTTGAGCAGGAGTGGGTATATTTAGCAAAGATGCCAAACATTGTTTCTTACCAATCAGCGGTGGAGCCAGTTTTATTGTGGCAAGGTTGGTAAGTCTAACCTCAAAACCACCACTCTTGGCCATGCCTCCGCAGACCAGAACCAAAGCTGAAATTCTATTCAGCGAACATTCATATGCCCTGACCAAGTTAATGTATACAGAATATATCTCGCTGGTCAACTATCAATATATATACCTCACTTCCAACCTTAAATTGCTCATGCTGACACACTCTTCTCTGTTGCCCCAAGCCAACCGCATACTTGCTGCTACACTTAAGAGAAGTACCACTCTGAAACAAACCAAGCTGTATAAACTCAATAAACTTTGTACATCTGCTTTGAAATCTGGCCCACTACCTACCAACCTTGCCACAACAAAACTGATAAACAACTGGTCCACAACCAAATCCAACTAGCCATGTATGGTAAGGGGTCTCCTACGAAGACCAGCAGCACTGACATACCTTAGTGGTACCCTATCATGAAGGTCTAGACAAACTCAAAGCCATCCTCAACTCTGGTCACAAAATCTTTAAGGTCTTCACCTCTCACTCAGAACCTATTTTCCAAAGTCCCTAGACTGGTCTTCAAACGCCCTCCAAATCTCCAAAACAAACTTGTTGGCCCCAAACTACCACCTAGTCCAATAGTTAATACACCCACCACAACCAAGAGGTTACATCAGTGCAATAGCCCACTCTGCGGCACTTGTGCCATACACCAACCATCCACGTCTTTCAATAGCAGACTCACTAACCAAACCTACCTCATCCTGGGCAGCTACGACTGTGCCACAGAGAACCTCATTTACCAGCTACAGTGTAAACATTGCTCAGCTGAGTACATTGGTCTCACTACCAACAACCTCAGGCAGAGGATGAATGGCCACAGGGCCTACACCAAAAAGGCCTTAGCTGGTACCAATGTGGACTCACTAGACAAGCCAGTTGCAGCTCATGCAGCATCCCACAATCTAGATTTTGATTCCTGCTACACAACCAGAGTAGTAAATGGCTTAACACCATCCATCAGTAATGCAGAACTAAGGTGATGGGAACTGGTCCACGTATACATAACAAAATTCAGACAGCCACCTGGCCTCAACCTCTGATAACCACAATTTATTTTCAAATCTGCTGCCTACCTCTCTAGTTCACTTGCTGGTCGCTAGGTTAACCAATTACCGTCCGCCATATTGCAGTACAGTGTTTTCCCTTCGCCCGACAAAGCCTTGCGTGGAGAAACGTAGCGGTTCACACTTCCGTGCAAATTGTCGTCCTTTACGTGTGTGTTGCTGTCAACCTTCATGATACCCTGTGAGTACTTGTTTCTATTTAATTTTAAGATGTCATTAGCAATTAAAGTGTATTTTTGATAATTTATAGAAACAGGGCAATTTAAAAATACAACTTGTATGGATCAAAAGTTACTTGTGTTACTGAGTACTATACAGTACTTGCTTTTCTTACACCCTTCTTGTTTGGCCTTTTTTGGGTTCAATACAGGGTGTGCATTAAATGAGACATTAAGGCAATATCATGTGTTAGGCAAAAAAAAAAGTGTTCTTAAAAATAAAATTTCTATGTACTAAAAGTAGGCTTCTTCACTAGTTTTTAATGTTTAAGGAAGGTAAGTTTAAAAAATTTTTTTTTATTTATTTCAAAATGATTTGTTGGGTTCTACTTATTGTTTAAAGTATTACAAAATTACAGTATTTACATTTTGAAGTGTGTATCGTATATTGGCTGTTATTGGCTTGGGTATACCAGTTTGGTTCATTATTGGTAAAATCACATACCGTATTGGCTTAACCCAAATATTTAAATATGTTCTTCATTGGTGAGTGACCTTAGTGAAAATTTACAGGTGGTGTGTCTGGTACCGCGGGGCCGATGTCCGTGGGTAGCCAGATCACTGGGCCAGGTGGTGTGAAGATGTTTGTGGTGTCGTCGGGTGCTGTGAGCTCAGGTACTGGAGGCAAGCCCATCACAATCACTGTTCCAGGCCAACAAGGTGGACCTTTGAAAACTGTTACACTTGCCAAGCATCCATCTCTGTTGACGAGTACGGGCCAGATATTAACGGTGCCTTCCCAGGCTGGACTAACCAGTACACAGCAGGTGAGTGCCAAGTTGTGGATGATCTACTTACAGATCTGTAGTACCGTTATTAATTTTATAGTTATGAAAATATTAATAAATTTCACGTAAGTTGAGTGTACAATTCATAAGGGTTAAAAAAAAGTTGGCTAAAAACTCTCAAGTTGAGTGGGTTGGTGAGCTTACTCCACGCGCACTGTTCGTCAATTTTCTCATTCCAGCTACTGCCTTTCGCCACACACACATGTATGACATAATCTTACTTTTGGAAGTAGGGATGTTCGAAGCTCACATTTCGTACTTCGATGGCAAATAATAAATTAGTAAATTTTCGAAGTCGGAAGTTTGAAATTCTATTTTAAAATATATGCTTTATACAATTGTATCCACATGAGTCTATTTAAAATAAATTATAATATTTTCTACAAAAAAAAATAACGTAGTTTGAAGAATGGTAAGTAGTTTAAGCAACAAGCATTACAGACCCAGAAAAATACTTAGGTTGGAAGACAATTTTATTTTAACTCACATTTTATTGGTGTTTTCAAAGCTTTTTTCTGCAAGTTTCGCAGACACAGGTTTTTTTATCTTCGTTTCTATCTAGGAGTACATAGATAACATTTACTGAAACATTTTGGGACTTAATAGATCATCACCACAATCGCGCTTACATGCCATTTTGTCAATTAATCTACTGCTTTATGCACACAGAAAGTTAAATATAAAAAACTGTAATACATTAACATAAACAATGTGAACATTACCGTGTTTTATCGCATAATCGTCGCACATTTTGTGTAAAAATTTTAATTAAAAACTTGGGGGTGCGACTTTTAAGCGAATATAACAAAAAAAATTTTTTTTTTTTTCCAAAAAAAATTCTATAATAAACGTCACAAGATATAGTACATATTTACATGCAATTGTGCATTAAACTTTTAAAATCGGTAGTCAAAGAAT
>PNEQ01040468.1:0-25270 GCA_003012365.1 Medauroidea extradentata | reverse complement strand
GTTAAATAACCGCCCTTTGTAAACATCTGTCAAAGTTACAGTAATAAATCAACAGTTGACTGAGTAAGTGAGTTATTGGTGAAATCACGATGGTTAGTCAACCCTTAAGTTAAATCAAACTGAGCTATCCGGAGCACGTGTCGTAACATAACCTCAACACCCACTACAATAACAATAGTCCAAATAGCAACACACAGCAGACGCAGGGGACGCGTCACACCACAATAGGGTACAGCTTTGCATTACCCTTGCTGTTACAGACCGTAGATATAGAAAATCGTGAATTTTACTGTGTTTCAATGATTTTCTGTTTTTCATTTATCCCCAACTCGGACCCTACTGCGACTGTCTTCGTTCAGGTACACCCACACTTCTTCACAATTTGACTGTTTGGAAACATTTTTCTAAACAGTGGGCCAGCATGGCCGGCACAATAGAACAGGAGGTTATGTTCAATATTGAAAGAAGTGAGCAAACACTCCGCACGCTTAACATTTTGTCATATTTAACAAAAAATTTCAGTTTGATATTTCCTTCAATACACGCTGAGATTTCCTTGCATTTGTTTTGTTTGCACGTGTTTAATTACATCACTTATACCACCATTTACTATGAAAAAATCTTATCTACACAAAAAATAAAAAGTGTAAATAGCGCATTTTCGAGATTAGTTTATGCTGACACTGCAAGATTACAGTTTTATTTTGTAATTTATTATGGAAGTTAGATTGAGATATTTCTTGGAATTCACGTGTATTTTGGTGATATTTTTTAAAAATAATATTTTCTTTAAATGGTCTCAGTTTCATAAAAGGAAGGGAAAAAAACAGTCACGAGTTATAGTGGTTCAGAAAAGCCTAGAAGTCAGTTAGGGTGTAATCAATAGAACTGTATTTTGGCCGGTTGTCCTTGAGTGGAAGTATTGATAGCTTTGTTGAGAGGTCAGCGAGATTGAAATCACGTGACAATAACACAGCCAATGAGAGTGAGGCCTGTGATAACATTTGTGACACCTTCTAGAGAGTTTTGCCTCTGCCATGTTTTAGAACAAACCAAGACACCAAACCAGATGGTTGTGTCACGGGGTTGTGGCCCAAGTTTATGATGGACTAGAAGAATAAATTAAGATGCCGACGGTCGTGTCGCGGGAGTGGCAATTTAATGCGTACAGGCAGTACTGAAACCTTTTCATCTGTAAAATCTTTTCAGGCATTTTCTGGACTCTCCGTCAAACTGTTTTCCACTCATATGCATAGGCTGTCAGTTGCAAATTTCTCTCTTTGAATTTAACGTCTCATGTGAAATTATACTGTGCGCAGTTCTTTTAGTTTAAACTTAAAATCCTCATGAACTTGTTCTGCATTTTGATACTGACTTATTCCAGTAAACCGGGATAACTGTGGTAGGATTAAAAGTTTATACCTCATGTTATATACAGTATTAAATTTAAATAAACCAAGAAACATTTTGGGAATTCAAATTTTTCTTCTGGACAAACACCTCTGAGTTACATCATTTCAGAACAATGTTAGCTCCAGGATAAGCAACAGTGATGCAGCAGAAGATCTGAGTAACTAAACACAGTGGGTCAGGAGACCTCTGTTCACTTTCAACACCTCTATACTTGTTGGTCCAGGAGGACTGATATGTAACATTGGATACTCTGCAGAAAACTCATTTCTGTAAACTGTTTAATATTTTCTTGACATTTTGAAACTACGTGCGATGCATTTCACTTCAAACTCGCTGAAGAAAAACTAAACACAACCGCTAACTGAACAAACTGGCAATAAACAATATGGTGCCAACGTCTCACAAGAGACAACCACGACAATCCCGTAGATAGTTTTACTCACGATTGTGCCAACAATTGACAGTATAGCACGTGAACTATTTTAGGTCACTGCTTTACTTGCGATAGTCAATTACACTTACAGTTGGAGGAATTTTACAAAAAGAAAGATACTAACCACCATATTGTAAAAATCGTGAATATCCAGGAAAAATTAGGATGATGAGAAAGAGCCTAAAAAGTCAGGAGACTCCTGCCAAAATCAGGAGAGTTGGAAGATCTGCATGAGGAAGGATCTAGGTGACCACACTGTTACGTAACACTGCCACTGCCGCCTATACATATGAAACACGGTACTTGCCCCTCGCTGTTAACATTTTTGGAAATTACGAGACTGCATTACAGCCTTGTCTGGTATCAATTTCTTCAGAAAAATCTGCCTATTTAATGAAATCATTATTTCATTTTATAAAAACGTCCATTTAACGCCAGTGATAGCCAAACAATAAATTAGACCTAAAAATGTCACTAAAACAAAAAATTTGATTTTTAAGAGGTCGAAATTGGATACTTCGGTAATTACAATACCAACACAACTACAACAAGTTTCTGGAAACTGTATTTTGTTATAGTAGCAAGGCTCAACTGTATACACTGTTTAAATATATGTATATTACATGTTAACAAAAATACACAGAACACTTAGTTATATTACATTACCTTGCATCATTCATCTCCTTACCTTAATGAGCTTCAAGCAACCCATCTCATCAATACTAAGGAGTTCCCTCTGTTCCTTCTTCACCACATAGAACAGGATGTTCTGGGGGGCATTTCTGTCTGGGATGTCAGGATCATAAGCAGAAATCTGCACCACAAAATAATACACAACACTGAATTATTTTTAATGCTTGTTGAAGGTATTATTATTAGTTTTGATCGTGTAACAACATGGCGGTTGTCGCTTGTTATTCTCCTTGTTTAGTCTCTTAGCAAACAGTCGACTCTTACTTAAATTTTTACATGTAAACTGGTGTACGATCTGAATGCGTTTCCTATAAATATATTTGTGTTCCTTGATAAGTTATATTTATTAACACCATGCTAACAATACTGTACCTTAATTCAATTAACATGCTATGTACCTAGTAATTTATTGCAACAAACAACATCAGTTAAGCAGCACTAGTTAATACAAAATAAGAAGACCTGATACAGGTTGGGAAATAAATTTTTATAACAAAAGCAAAATGCACAGTTTATAAGTATTGAGGGTCATAAAATTTAAAAGACAAATTTGTCACTTTCTAACACATGTGCCTTAGTTACATCTCCCACAGATCTGAAAATTTGTCAAAACCAAATTATTTTGCAACTAAGCAACTGAACAAAAAATACTTGTATGAAAAAATGAAGTTCCTTACATAAAAAACCAACTATCTTTAAATGGAATACAATCAATTATACTCGCAACAGGTATGTAGTAAGACTATGAATTATGTACTGTACTCTCAGTACAAAGAAATTATTTACTATCACTAGGTATCTGTGAAAGTGTAATTATTAAAATAATATTCATTCTTTTACTAAAACCACATTTCTTTCAAACGATATTTTTTTTTGTACGGGAAACTTTTTGTTATTTTCATTGTTTATTTTAAAGTTCATATTACATATTTTAATGTCTAAGGTGCTAGTTGTAAATGAAAGAGTTTTGCAGCAGTAATAACAGTATATGTATAACCACAAATGTTGTACAACTGTAGAACAATTTTGGATGACGTCAGGTCACTCTCAGTTTAGTTCATGCATAACTTTAAAAAATCTATGAACCATAAGCTATCATTTTAATAGCACTGTGCAGTAAAAGAATTAGAATGTACCATTTAGTAAGCAGATACCTTCAGGGAAAATATGCATCCGCGTATATGCTGTTACCTAACGGTAGAAAGCACTTTAAGACCATCATGTTAAAATGTATTTTACAATGGCATAAGTAGTTAACGTTTCAGTACAGTAGAATTTCAACACTTACAATGTGTACAGGCTCAAATTATATTGAATGCAAAAGTAACCAGGTTTTCAAAAGTGCTTACTTTACAGTGAATAGCTTATATACATGCTAGAATTAGAAACATACTTTTATATTTACATAAATATCTTTAGCATATATAATGTGTATATGTGTTAAAGACCACGTAAGGTTTACGAACATTGGCAATGCATCCCTCCACAAGCTTTTCCTCTGGTATAGTAATGTTGCTGTTGAACTTGTAGAAAACAGGAGGATTGTCATTTACATTTGTGATCTTGATTTCCACTTTAGCAGTATCATTGTACTTGCCATCAAATGCTCTCACCAACAGTGTGTACTGAAAAAATCAAATCCCATAAATTTAGCATCTCTGCTTAATCATAGCAGCACTCCATAAAAAGGAAGAACTCAACTGTACTCACGCTTGTGATTGTCTCGTAGTCAAGAGGGTTCTTCACTCTGATTTTGCCAGTGTTGTTTTCAATAAAGAAAGCATCACCTACATTACCTTCTAGAATGTCATAAGTTACTGGAGATGCTGTCAAAAGTAAAAGACACATGCGTAAGTTTTACATTCACATTAAACACAGTATTTATGCCATAATTATAGAGCAAAGCAGTTGGCATAACACACATTAGAAATTAGTCACAGATTTGAAAATACATAATAACATTAATAATGAACACCCAGCAACATTTACACAAATTACAGAAATAGTAGACAGTGTAATTTTGAAATTGAGATTGTATTGTAGCGAAAATGTGCTTTTTTTTATTAGAATTATAAACTTAAGATTCCTATATGCATCCACATAAATACTGTAGAAAACTGCCAACTAATGTACCATACTTGAAAATGATCTAAATATTTAAGAAGAAAATTCACCCACATTATACTTCTGTGCATCAATCAAATTTATGTTAAATATAATATAATACTTATGTATACCTAACACAAAATTATATGTAGCATCAAGACTTTATATACTGTAACTCTACATCCCAGGCAATGTCTACTACAAACAACTTAAAAAAAGTATGAATTAGAGGAGAAAGTAACAAAATTGGAAATGTTGGTTACAATAGTCAAAAAACAATGCTACTATAGTCAATGAAATGAAATTTCTAGTGATAGACTGCAAGAAGAATACATAAATTAATTCTGTCAGTTTGTGAGAATATACTGCACTGTTAGATTAAAACAAGGTGTGTTATTCATTAAATAAAATTTGCTGTTTTAAATACTAGAAGTGAGTAAATAGCACATACTTTTACTATAACAGTCAAATGTTTATTTGTAATGTTTCCATCCATTTTTAAATTTTAATAGCAGATTGTGTCAGCAGAAACATTTTTGTTTTAAATGAAGAAGCACAAAATCATAGCCTTCTTCTTCTTATTATTTTGTTTCAAATAACAGAATGAAATATAAAGTTTTGTATTTAACACTCTGTCAGAGTATAGGTACAAAAATTACAAAAAAAATCTTTGATGATACTAGTGCCCTGTATTATCGATAAAAAAAGTGTTTGGCTCAGCCAGGTTCCAATACATTAACATAAGCTGTTATGTAGTATTGTACATCAGTAACAGCTCAGCATTAATTTAAAGCTAATTTTCTCATGACCAAAAATGTAAAAATTCATGTTTCTGCAGTTAATGCATACTTGAAAATTTTTGTATTATGGTACATAACCTATTTAGATCGGAATGCAGAACTAACTTACAGTTCACTAACTAGAGGAGTATTGATAATAATCAGTCATAATCAGATAAATCATCTTTCCTGTAATATCAATACTGTTCGAAAAAGTTCACCTTTAGAATAATGATCGACCTGAACACTAATGCTGTCCTCTTGCTAACACTGAATATTTAAAAATGTCAATAGCAAGCATAGTTTACATAAAAAAAAATACTGACCAGTATCGTTATCCTCTGCAACAACTTGGATTACCAGCTGGTTCATATTGGCATCTTCATTAATCTGATTGGCTACATACACAGGCATTGTGAACTTCGGAGGGTTATCATTCTTATCACCAATATTGATCCAAAAGTTAATTTCAGCTGTAAAATGTAAAGAGAAAAAAATTATTGCATAATAAATTAATCAAAATACAGGCCTACAACTCAGATTAAAAATCAACAAACGAAAAAAATACCTTTGTTTGGCTCTCCATTGTTTTTAAGTGCAGAAGGTGAGTTGTCATAGGCAATAACCTTTATGACATAGCGGTTGATAAGCTCTCTGTCGAATGTCTGCAGTGTAGTAATATTACCGGTGTCAACATCAATGTGGAAGAGGTCTCGATTCTTGCTTGTCTCGTCCAGCTTATACCGAACCTACAAAAACATTATCATCACACATGAGCACTTAACTTGCATGCACACAATTTGATTAATGTGTGAGCACATCTAGTAATAAAAATGTGCTATCTTTTTGATTTCCTTCTGGTATCAAAGCATGATCAGAACACTATACTTACGAACAAAGTCAAGAAATACTACAAGATGACAACATTGCAGAAAATATTGCACTGAAAAAGTAAAGTGCAAATGGAGATTTATGCACGAATAAATTAACAAATTTAAGGATTGCAAAGGTCACCTGAAAATAATTTAACTCCATATAGCCTTTGATATAATTTTTTTTTAATTTAAATGAATGCACACTTACTACAAATTTGCCAACAAGCTTAACTATTTTGCATTTAAAAGCAGATGAGACTACTTTAAGGCTTGGAATTAAAAAAATTAACTGAATTTTTTTGAATATTAAGTTAACAAGAGCCCAATATTTTGTAAATGTGTAATTAAGATGAAATATTACGATACTATTTTAGCAGATACTGTGTTACATACATGTTTGAAAACTGGTGATATTATGTAGTCCAATCTTTCAAAATAAAATTATGAATAATTTTGGGAAATTATTAACCTAAGTAGGTTTTTTTGTGCCACCACGTTAATGTCCTTGTGACGTCACTGAACTGTTTACTCTAACTCTACAGCAACATATGTTTATTTTGTAAAATTGTGTTAAATCCAGTTTAGTGTGTGTGGTAAGAACAGGTATGGCTGGAACTCCAAATAGTTATAAGTGTGTACAGTAACTCATTTGTGCAGCAATACAATTAAATTTATTCCAGATGCAATATTTACTACAGCGCATGTGACAATACAAAATTGACTGCGTGGTTTCTAAAAAAATTAAACCTAAAACGGTCTGCTATTAGCAAAAAAATATTAGCTTTTTTTATGCAGTGGTCATATCAATGTATTGTGTAATTTACAATAACATGCAAAACGGTACATAACTTCATTGTCAATATGTATTTTAATGAAATATATACTAGTCTCAAATAATTAACCAAAACCTACATAAAATACAACCTGACCTGGTTATTTGCAGATGTACCATCCATATCAACCGCACGTATCTGCATGACAGGCGTGCCAGGAGGTTCATTTTCCAGAACAATTCCTTCGGGTACTTCCTTGAAGTTGAAGGATGGGATATTGTCGTTCACATCAGTCACAAACACATTGATGGTAGTTTCCGCGGCAAGCCCTTGCTTGTTCTGAACTCGCAGTGTCAGCACATATTCATTTATTGTTTCATAGTCTAATGGCTTGCCCAATTTGAGAAAGGCTGTGTCATCTTTAGATTCCAAGATGAACGTGGTCTTGCTGTTCGTCTGCTCTGTTCGACCAGTAACCAGCTCAAATGTCAGCTCCCCATTGTCAATGTTGGAACTGTAAAAGTGAATTACAATTTTTCATTAGTTTTAAGTTATTTGTTAAGCAGCTAAAAAAGAAGATAATCCTGCATTATCAAAAATTCCAAAATTAAACCTACGATACAAACAGTCTATTCTTTTTTTACAGCTTTGACAGCTAGTAAAAACATTCCTGAAATTAATAAAATATTTTATTTTTGTGAAAACACTTTTAACTTGCTGAATGAGCAAGTAATGAAACAATGAGTATAACATATTCTGAAAATTAAACGATGATTCACATTAGACCAGAGAATACAATGCTAGCAAAACTGTGAGATAAGTGAACTTCTTCACGAAATAGACTATACGTAATTAATCATTCAGCTACCTACAGTACACACTTATTTTTCAGTATTTTCAATTTGCTTGAATTAATTTGTATTAAAATTATTTAAATGTGCAGCATGCAATGTTTAAATGTAAGGCATTTTTATTTTATACAGTAAAAATTAGATTATCTAAGTTTTTTTAATGATGATTAGAAGAATAGACAAAAATGAAGTACATTAAGCTTATAAATAGCACTAACACAGCCTTGAAACTGCCATTTGGTAATGGTGCGGTGTAGTTGCTGTAGTTTTCTGGCAGAGTTATCTGCCATGTACTGTCCACATCAATGAAAGATGGGGCTTTCTTGTGAGACTCCACCACAAGAATTTCTAACACAATAACTGTAGTTCGTTTTGGTTCACCATGATCCTCCGCTCGACCAGTCATCCGAAATGTGTAGCCTGGATCTTTCTGAAAAATCAAAATCCATAGGATTTGTTTTATTTTTATACAGTCCATTACTATACTATGTTTCATAAAACTTCAGTTAGTTTCGATAGTTATGAGGGTATTTATTTTTGTGAGCCACACATACACGTTCAATGCAATGTCAGTTGACATCTTTTGTTACAAGAAAAACTTGAGATGTCCATTTCACCTTATACTCAATTTTTTTTCTTATTGTGATGAAATATATATAATAAAAACAGTTATGCACCCTCACATCTATCCAGTTTTACTGAAATTATATGAAACGAGAGTACTTATAATTTACAAATCAATTGAAGCTAAATTACATAAGCTTTAATACATTTTGAAAGAACTATTATTATTTTACATCAAGACTGTGCAACCAAAATGCAAAAAAATTGTACTTTAAATAATTATTTGTTAAATATTTTTGCGTTCAACTACCTACAAACAAACTTAATACTCGTTACTTCATATTGACTATATACACAAAGATTTTTAGTATGCACGATTTTTCAGAAGAATATAACTTACATCAATTGGTTTGTCCAAGAAGATAACTCCTGTATTGCTGTCAATTCTAAAGTATCCAGGATTATCTTCCAGACTGTAAGTCACACGGCTGTTTTCACCATCATCAATGTCCGTAGCAGATATCCTCATTACCTCTCGATTTGTTGGTGTGTCTTGTGGCATAGACTCCAAGTAACTCTGCAACGAAAAAAAAAATTACAGCACACTATACACAGGCAAAAAATTACACAAATGTTAACTTATGCTGGATTCTATCACTATGTCTTGCACTACAGTCTGATCACAATAGATAACAGAACTGTTAAACATTTAATCTGTTTCAGGATACGTTTGTGACGGCATTTTAAGAAACACTGAAAAATGATATAATGTGCCGCAGTCTCAACTAGAAATTTCATCACAACACATGTAGAATTCCATTAATTTTAAGTTACGTACACCCCTCATTGTTTACTCTTTGAATTACATGAATAAATTAGCCTAAGTTAAAGTAAGACGAAATTTTTTGTAATTTTTGTAATACATACATATTAATAACAAAACATTCATAAGAACGCCAGCACTAAGAAGCTACTGCTGTATATATGGACAACTGCATTATAGCAACCAATAATGCACTACTATCCTGCAACCCAAGAACAAACAAAATAAGTCCAACCACGGATTTTATTACAGAAGTAATTTAAATCGAAATAATCAAGGAACCTTACTAATTTTATACCATGACATTTTTTTTTATTTCCGATCTTCCTTACCACAATCATTAATAAACCCATGTCCTCTTCATAAAATTTACAGGTTTTTATGTAACTGACTAAAGTATATCATAAAATCAAAGACAACCATACGTAAACGTAACGAACCCAGATTATTCCCTAATGACATTCTCCTATCCCATCAAACTCTCGAACACCAAATTTGCATAAACATAAAACAGGTGACCGATAGCCTAGTTACAGCTGAAGCAGTTTGAAGAGTGTATTCACAAAGCTGTAATACAGGACACGTAATACCCACTCCTTCCAGAACCCACACATTAACATTAACCTATTCTGTGAGTGAAAGAGCAGTAACAGCAGTGAATTGGTCAGACAACTCGCCTTCAAACGTAACCATCCAAGTCCAATTCCCAGAGGGGATATTCCCGATTTTCACATGTAGAAAACAAGGTGGACGTTGCCATTAACCAGCGGGTTTACTCGAGAAACTCCCCGTTTTCCTCATCCTTTCATTTCATTGCTGCTCCACCATATTACCTACCAGTGCTTAAGGCCATGCTGTTGAACACTGACCATAATCTTGCTACTCACTGTGAGAATGTTCCCAAATTGAATTAAATAATATCACAATTGTTTAAACTACTCATTATAACCTACTTACTTTAAAATTAATTCCTATAAATGACAGATTTTCTTTTTCCATGCCAAGAAGCAAAGGTCTACGAGACTTGCATTCATAGAATGGTATGGAATTGAATTTTCGATACATTAGCATACAATATGCCTTTTCTAAAATTTCTCAATGATGGACTTCAAAGAAACAGCTACCAACATAATTTCAAACAACTTACGTGATGAATACCAATCTGGTTTCAGACTCTGTCACAGCATCTGCAATGCACTTACCAACACAACAGAGGATGTGCAACAACTTGTAACAAGGCCAATTTAACGTAATTTTGGTCTCTAACCAAAAATATATACTTAACCATTGTAATATTCTCTCAGTTTAATCTGCAGTGAAGCAGGTTCCCTCACAGATATACAAAAGTGACAGTCACAAGACATTAATGAATATCCATGTGCACAACTAACAAATATATTTTGAACAAGCCGTAAGGAACACTTAGATTAAAAACAAATGTCCCAACTTATGTTGGAGACAATGTTATGATGGTATTTGAAAACAGATCAGAAGTTCACCCAATGACTCCGAAAACATGACATGGTTAAGCTAAATCGTAAGTTGCAAATAATAGTAACTGTGATGATCTCACCAACCACCACCTATAGTTCTTGGTAAATTGGTAAATTAGTGTATGTTAATATTCTATTTAATACAAAAAAATATATAGTCTACTCCTATCTAACGAAGCCTCTTATTTATTTTGTTGCTCGAGTTAATAAGTACATATACAATGTAAGCTGTTTTAATGCTTGGCTTCAATTTATACAAGGAGCCAAACAAAGCTTCAACACTTGGTTGTACACATACTGTATTCTCGATACTCATAGGGACAGATTAATATACAATGCTTTATTTACAGTGACATCTTGTGACCTACTGTCATTAATAAAAAGTTTTTCTTTCCTGTCCCAAATAAAAAAAATTAAATGTTAATTTAATGTTCAGTAAAAATTTCTCCATATGTATAAAAACAATATACGGCAGATAATAAGTAATGTGAAAAATGTGCTGTAAAACTTGTACTTGTGCATTGATTGCAGGAACTTATTTTTATTTGCTCTAAGCTTTGCTGCAGGCCACTTGCCTGCATACATGCACTAATATTTCAAAGCCATTCTATGGAAAGACATCAGCAGATGCTACTTCTGCTGCCTAAATCCTTTTAATAGTTAAAATTACTATTATTACTTAAAGCTTTGAGAAAAATATACAATCTCAAAATGTTTACAGTTTTCACAAACCAAGAAAATATAATTGGTAACTTTGAAATGGCATGAAATTTCATACAAATTGTATACACAGCCTTGATTTAGCCAGCTTTGTTCTCTGAAGTATCCAAAAAATGTATGGAAATGTTTACAATATTGTACAAGTGTAATTATAATGGTGCATGTAAATGTACATGAAGACCAACAGTATATTAGGTCTTGTACAACCATACTTATATAAACCTGATGGTTATAATAAAGTAAGTGGGCTTTATGTCTCATTGACAGTGAGATTAATAGAAACGGTGACATAACTTGGCACAATGGCAGGAGTTGGAAGAGGTATCTGCCATAACCTTCATGTGGGCTAATGTGCTTTATTGTGTAGCCAGAAAAATGTAGACCGACTTTATGTAAGCAATATCATGTTGATTGTAACATGCGTAGGTAGTACCTAAAAAACCATGAATGTTTGCAATGTGAAATATGGTACACATTACGACAAATAAATTATCAGTAAATCTGAGAGTTTCGTTAATGAAATGAGTTGCAAGAAGTAAATATCTGCAAAAGTTATAATAATAAGTAAAAACAGCATGCCTGGTAGTATAAACCACGACTGCTAACAGTCATTAAGGCTGTATAACTTTTTTTTAACAAATAAGATTAAAAATATAAAAAGTATTGGTAATCGAGGGGCTCTAGCATATTGTAGGTCTTATACAACATAATCAAAATAAGGAACATTAACACTTATAAAAACAAAATTAGAAAATGCATGTGCAAGACGTGACAGAGTCTGATAATACCAGACCCTCTTTCTCCATGTACTGGTTGCATTAAATGGTGCATATCAACTTTACAGGCTGGTGCAAAAGGAACGTCCTACAGTTTATACACAATCTTGCTCAAGATATCTACTTAAGGTTTCCTAAACATAGTTCTTCTAAAATTACACACTGCACAACACGAGCTGCCTACTTAAAGACATCACTATATAACACAATGGACTAGAAGCAGTAAAGGAACACAACTTGAGTGATTTTGGCTATTATGCATGCACGAGTGTTTACAGAAGTTCAGCACCAAGCACACACACACAGATGCGTGCAGTGCAAGGTGTGCTAACGTGCGGTGCCAATACCACATGCCTTCAAAAAAACAGCTATCCAGCTACAAACCTTATCTTTATAATCCTTTTGCTTATACACGTATCCTGTGTAGACCTGCGACAATTCACAAAGTTATTTTGCTGCACAAAACATAAGAGGGCAAAAAAAATCAACATGAACGCCTGCCACGAGTAATGAATACACACAACAAATTTGAAATTAAAATTTGGAAGCTTTACTTACGTACTCACTGAATTAACATTAGAAAAATTAATATCTTTGTTTTTTAGATTATCTAAATGTACAACCATAAATATAAGCATTGTTTAAAATATGGCATAGTTAATAAAAACTAAGATTTTATTGTACAATTAACTATAAAATGTAAAACAGGTCATTATCAAAAAATAATATTTGGCTGAATGGTTGGAGCATTATTCAAGTTTTTTTCTCAACATGATGACTAACAGACTACAGTTGGTTAGGGAATTTCATCATACATACTGACTTTAGTACAGTAACTGTACTAAGTGACAATTACTTTCATTTCACAGATCCATAGTAAACATAACAAAATGGTACTGAAGCCTAACCATGTATAAATTTACAACATTTTAAATCCTTTCGATGCCAGCCATCTAAGTAACAAAATCCTAGTCTTACAAACTACGTAACACATGCACACACTCACACATTCTTACATCCTGCACCCAAATCATTCATACAGACAAAAGCAATGTAGCTATCACTTACCACTTTGTCAAAAACTGGAAAATTGTCATTTATGTCCTCTATGATGACCTTCATGTTGCAGACATCATCCAGCTGTGGCCGACCATTGTCAGTGGCACGGATAACGAGATACTCCACTTTGTCTCTGTATGGTTCATCTCTGTCGAATATCTGCACAGATTTAGTTACAAACGGATTAACTCAATACATTTTGCCTATGTAGAATTACTATGCATGTTTGGAGGTATAGAAGCAAAGAAGTAATTTGTGCAAACTGGTATTTTCATTAGGCATAGACATAGCGTCAGTGGAGGGAGGAGGAGGGCAGAGGAATGGCCACATGGCCCCCTCCCCCAGAAAAAAAACTTCAAAATTACAAAAAATGTGTTTTCACAGAAGTTAAACGGTGCAAAATGTAAGCAACGGATTTCAATGTAAGAGAAATATATTTCCTACATATTTTCCTTAATCATTACTTTCAAGGGCAAGTAGCACACATACAGAGGCATCCCAACTTTTCTGAGGGTGGATGGGATTCACTATATTAAAGAAAAATTTAAAAATAAATCACTTGCCATGTAATTTGACACTTTCGGTGTGGTCGCCTACACATACTTTTCCCTGCTACAAACAAATATACCAATGTCATTCTGAACTGTAAACGTGGGTAAAGGAAAAGAAAGAGGAGCTATAATCCCCCTACCCGGTTAAGTTAAAGGGGCCAATTTCATTTTAAATTAATTAAGAATTTGTAAACTTTTTATTTTGAAACATCGAGCACAAATAATTTGAAATGGAAACATACTCTTACACAACATATAATTCAGAAGAAAACGGTAAAAGTAAGTAGTTACCATTAAACTTGAAGCTATTCAAACTAATCTAGACTACTAGTGCAGGACAACATTTAATACGAATCACTTAATTTACTTCAAGTTTTTAAACAATGTTCGGAATGGTAGGGTAACAATTACATTCAAAGAAATACTCAAAACTGTTGGCACCAAATTTCAAAAATAGCAAGAGCTGTCAGAAATACCAATATCACGAGATATTCCACTAATTAAGGGCATGATTAGAAAGTACTTTGAGAGTTTTCCATTCAATGTGTCCAGAATTAAATTTTAAAAAATTGTACATTGCCACTTATGCAAGCTAAATACCATACCTAGTTATTTTAAAAATATAACAATTTATTCCAAAATTTTTACATTTATTTACTTACACTACAAAATATGAACATATGAAACTCTATTTTTATTTGTATAACAAAGACAAAATATTTATTTTACACACAAATACTTCACTTTCCAAACAATTATTAACAACTAGCATGGTTTAAAACTTACTGTCTGTGTAGTTATAACACCAGTGTTGGGATCAATTTTGAACTTTGGAGTCTTCTCATCGCTCTTCTCCACAAATGTGTATGTCACAGTACCTCCAGACTCTGGAGGGTCCTTGTCTACTGCCTTCACCTGCCAAAATGAAGTCATGTCATTAGTAAGCTGAACCTACGCTCTCTCTCTCTCTCTCTCCCTCTCTCCTGTGCATGTTCAGGAATGTGCACAAACACAAATGCATGTGCACGAACATGTGTGCACTCAAATGTAGAAGCACAAACATCTATCGACAATTACACATATTTACATGACAAAGCATTTGTATTTATTGATGATGAATGTTACTTACTTGAAAAACAAAGGTGCCCACATCCTGTTCTTCTTTGACGTATGGTTCATAACTGGAGCAGTTTGCAAACACTGGCTTATGGTTGTCCTGAATGACTAGCCGGGTGCCTGTCCCACCCGTCGTAACAGACACCTGTAACACATGAACATTTCAATTATTTACATTGCCAGTTTTTTTTCTGTTTGTACCATTTATTAATGCACTTGAGAAAATACTACAAATGTTTTCATTATTAACAACAATAATACTGCCATCTAAAATGTAATGACAAAAAAAATCTTGCAAGCACTCCATGGGAAGTTTGATTTCCGTTACAAGCCAACTGCCAAAACCTATCTTCTTAATGAAGAAAAGACTGAACAAGGAAAGTAACCCCCCCTCCTTTTCTATTTTTTGTATTGTTACATTGACTGCAAAATTAACACATGAAAGGGCATCCAGCACTCAACCAGAGCAGGAACTACACATTTTCCTATCGAGGAGAGGGAGGGGCAAAACTGATTTGTGCCACCCCCTCCCAACTTGTTCACAATTTTTAAGCACAGTAGTAATTTGAACCAGCGTGATTTTCCGCCCATTCAGACTGTCGCCCACGGTACATGCCCCTGTTGCCCCCTCTTTTCCCCTTAGAGCCAGCCCTGCAATCAACCAACCCATTCTGCCAACCCATGCAAAGAATAGGTATGTTTTTATTAGCAGCATCATGTATGTAAAGAAGTTATGAAGGGAAGGCATCAAAAAAGGTATTTTGAAGCCTAGACCAACAGGAGTCTAGACAATAGCAATGGTATCCCATTGTAACAATAAATAAACCAATCCAGACCTAACACACTGCTTACACTACTTTTCATTAAGATAAGTTCCTTCTTTGTTATTCTAGGCAGTAATCTATAAATTCCCAATTCATCAATCCTCCATTTAGGAATAAGAATTTCACAAGAATCACAGCTGGTGTACAAGTAATATGAATGTCTTCCAGTAGTCTCAAACATTGGATATTGTTACACAAACTGTAGAGTGTACGTAACTCCTACTCTTTAACTTTAAGCATCATATTGAGTAAAAAAATATTAAAATAAATTGTACATACGTAATGTGATAATCAAAAGTATATAAGATTTTTTTTTTAAATTGAATTTCTGTAAAAAGATTACAAATAAAATACAAAAATTACTATCCTTGGTCTTGCACCCACATTATATTAATATAAAACTGAAGAACCTCATTATTCAGAAGAAAGAATTTTTTACTTTTGCTCAAGTGTAGCATGGCTCGCAGAATTCTATATAAATGATTATATACTACCATACTGTGAGCTGAAAAAATACTAAGAATGTGCAGTACTATTATCCATTCACTCTTACCAGAGCTTTAGAATGAACAGAGCAAATGACAAAAATGTTCACTGGCTGCCGACTGGTGTGCACCGTATCTTCCACGAGAAATAGTTTTTGTTATCTATTGTGTACAAATAAATGTACTAGCCCATCAAATAATAAGACAGATTCTACATCCAAACATACAATATTTTCCCATGTTGCAAACACAATCTACAATACTATATGTTTGCCATTATAATTATAGTTAGCGAACAATATGTCCATAAAGTTGATTCAAGAGATATTTGATGATTGTCACAATCTTAAACGGAATAATTTCTTGGTGTTACACACACCAGTATTTAAGCAAGTATACTTTCATGTATGCATGTGAAAATACCAAAAGTTTAGTTCAGTTATAATCCATGGTAAAAATAAGTGACTGTCATAGTCCTCCTCCGTTCATCCTAAAAAAATTTATTTCTAGCGAGTAGCTTTTATGGTAACACAGTAAACAGTTTTCTCTATTGTAATTAGTACGTCAGCACGTGGCACAAATTGAGCCAAATAGCACTTGGTATTGTGCATTCATACAATGACTAGAGAGGATGATTTATCGTGGGAAAACCTGACTGTTTGTTGGGTTTCAATGTACGTTATGTTCACCAGAAGATGACTGAGTTTCGCTTTTTTGTGGAGCTATTACCCCATTTGGCAGATCCAATAAGAAACCCGCTGTTGTAATATTTTATGTCTACTATTGGTTTGCAGACAGCTACGTTGTGTCAGACGTACATCACCTAATCACATGTGCTGTAATTAACTACAGCGTTTTCAAGAGTATGTTGGCACGAAACATTTTCGCGATGTATCATCCTCTCTAACAATGACATTTGTTTACTTTGTTGCAGAACACGGGTAAGAGCTCAATACAGAAATAACCTGGGGTCATGATTGGCTGAGTGGCTCTAGCACTCGTCTCCCACCATGGCTATCTGGGTTAGATCCCTAGCAGGGTCAACCCATATTTTCGCAAGTGAGAATTGTGCCGGACGATGCCATTGGTCAGCAGGTCTCCTCTGTGATTTTCTGTTTCCCCCTTTCCTAGTGCCCTTCATTCCAGTGCTGCTCCATACTCACCTCATACCACGCCTCGTAAATGCTAAAGACGTAGATAATGAGCACTGGCCAAAATCTCTTCATTATTCACAAAAATAACCTACCAACTTGCTGGTGATGCAATGTGAATTTTTAAATTGTAGTTGCTAGAGTAAAGGGCCAATACTTATTTTCTTATTTATTAATTTCATTTTTTACTACTACATACAGTATTTCTTAATTTCTAAAAATTATTTTCAGACCTACAATCCCCTCTGATGCGAGAGCTTAAAAAATATATGCAAAATGTTCATTCACAGCTTGGTAGAACAACATAATGATTTCCATCTAAATCTATGCCAATGTGTCACTTGTACACTAACACTTCCTTAACATCTATACCATTTTCAACTCACAGTTTTTTTCATGTCCTAAGCTACTCAGAAATGATCAGTAACTTATCTTATTTAAAAACCTGGCATTTATGTACAGCTACCTATGAATAAATAATTAAATGTCAATGTTTCCTACTCCGCTCAAGCTGCAAAATTTCTGATGACGAATGTTTAAGTGAGAAACAATAATCATAGTAACAATACACAGTATGTAAGTATTGCTTACTGATAGAATATTGCACAAAAATGTTGCAAAAAGTGTTGAGAGACGTTTGCTTAGGAAAAGCATTCAAAGAATGTTACACATAAGTATACCCATTTCAGGACTTGCAGTAATCTTCAACGCTTATATTTTCTTGCTGCTGAAAATGGCGAAAATGAAGATCCTTGCAGTCCATGTTAGGCATGACTATATTGGTGCAGAATCTTTAATAAAGTAAAGGGCGTTAACAATACACCTTTATATTTAATGTCATATAATGACAAGGTCTATAAAGAAGGCCATGTGCCAGTCTGGTGACTTGTGTCTAGAGCACTCCACACTAATAGACTTAAAACGTGCAAAATACTTCCACCCAGACAGCCACCTTAATTATGGAAATGTGGTCAGGTGGAATGATAAACAGATATATTTTGAATTTTTTTATAAAGACAGTTACTGAACATCACGTTGAGTTTTCAATTTTATCAACATAATTTTTTATGGTAAAACAGTTTTAAACAAAAAACCAAAACATATTCCTAGATTTTAATTGGAGCAAATTAAATTATTCAGTCATTAAAATAGTAATTCAACACAAAATTGGAGATTTTCTTAAAGCATCATCTAGCCCAGTCAAAAAAATGGTGTTCAGAGGCATGTAACTATAACTTCGTAGAAGTAAGATCAAATTTATTGTTTATTTAATTAGCTTATGTATATTGATTCAATGTATTTTGATTTCTGAATTGTAGTTTCAGTTTACAATTTCTGTCTCCAACATATTATAGAAGGTAAATAAAAATAAGGCTCAGTTCAGGCTGTGAGTCAGTCGTTTCAACAAGTGTGATTTAATAATAATGATTTATCACTCTCAAGTTAAGACCAGTGCTATTGTGTGCGTAGCTTTTAAACAACTGACATAATTTATACAGTCTTAAAAACACAATAGCATTTATTATTTTAATGTGTGCTTTGTGTGATACGCTGTTCTGATGTGAATTGTTTTGTGAATATAATTTAAGACACTGCTCCTTGAATAGCATGCTGAATGGTTAAATAGAAATTTTGTAACTTTACATCACAGAGACGAAAAACACACCTTGCCAGCCAAATCCCTAACGAAAACAAGGACAGGGTTTTAAATATTAAATTATACTCTGTGGGGCTCCAAGATTTTTTTGCTCACAGCATTCAGCATACTAGAGAAAAAAACATTCTGGAGCAACATGAACCTCACAGAAATGAACAAAAAGTGGTGGCATGTGTGTAGGTTCAACAGATACCTAGCCACATCTAATAAAATTATAGGTACAATTCCGTAACCTTGCTCTCGTCAGGGTTTCCAGGGTAGGCAGCACCCTTAATATAAAATATGACATGTTGGACTATTTAAATTAGTTTTATTAATTTTGCTTGAAGGATTGCCTAAGATGTAGCCTATATAAAATATCCTTCCTGCAATCCTACATAGTGAGAGGATTATGTTACATTAATGTTATATTTAAACTACTCAGTATGAAAAATCCAGCCCATTCTTGTGACCAAATAATTTAGAGGGTTATAACTAAAAATAAGTAAATACAAGGTAGTGGTGGATGTTAAACAATTGGGGGAAAAAAAAAACATCGAAAATTTACACGCAACACAATTATTTTTTTTTTAAGTAAACCTTTTGATGTGAGATTGTGCTGACCTTGGTCAAGGTGGCCGCCGGCTGATCTGCCATCCTGAGCGCCTCTGATAAAGGCGGGTGGGCGGCGTCTGTCAGGTGATGTGTGTGCCGCAGTTTGGGCTCGTATGCGGGGTTGTTGCTGCGGTACGTCCGCCTGTGGTGCTGCTGTCCTTGCTGAACGCCATCTGTAACAAGAGTGCACACTCTCGTGAATATGGCATCTATGACAAGTCTACAGGGACATCATCGCACTGCTGCTGCAAGGAAAAACTGGCAGAATTATGAGATGCATTGATGAGATGAATGTGTGTCATATTCTATGCAAGCATACATTTCATTGTGCACAGTTAAATTACAATACATTTGCTACCGAAGGTGAAGTACTATAATAGGTTTATATTCCAGCCCCTTCTCAGCACGTACAGCTGTAGCTATCTAGTGTTGAATCGCATCAGCATTAAGTTCTTTCTGGTGTTTCATTTTTTTTCTAAAACACATTTCTCCCACACGACGTCTATAACTATATCAGCAAGCATTAAGGGGGAAATTTCCTTAAGGGTGCTCGGTACGGTATGCTAAACAGTGGGAAACATGTGTACTGTTATTGATCATTATTCAGAAAAAAAATTAAGTTAAAGTATATAGTTTTCAGAAGTATGTGTCGTAAAGTCGTATAATTGTGTAAGACATTTAATATATTTAAAAAACTGTTAACTTCTTAAAGAAAAAAATCTGGAAAATAAGCATTTTTTAAATGATTTAGTTAATTGTAGTGGAGTAATGCAGTACGAATAACACATAAAGCCATGTCTTAGACTTGTACCTTACCATGCTCTATAGTATGTTGCAATCGGAACATTTCTGGAATAATTACAATCCTGTAAAAACATTAATTAAAATTAAATAATCCAATTTTTTTACCCGACGAAAACAGGACATCTACTTGTGGAGATATGTTGCTTCTATCCCCAGTACCTCGAGTGAACGCGGAGCAGTTATGAGAGGACAAGAAGTGGCGACTCATGTTACCAAAACTGACAGGGATTATCTGCAGGGTCCGATCTATCAGCTAGACACCGATTCTCACGAAAATGCCTTCAGTCGGGCTTTGCGAAACACAAATGAGAAAAAAAAGAAAAGAAAACATTACAGTAGTCATTATTCACAATTCAATAACGCACACATTCACACCAAATTAATGAAAGTGAGATCATCCACTGTTCACTCTGCACTATCAAAATCAGCGTTCATACTTTAAAAAAGAGCTCTTTTAAATGTAGGTTGAGACAACATTTATTTTAGATGTTCCTCCAGTGCATTCCAGGCGCGTGCTGCAGAAACTGTAAAATATTTAGAATAAGCACTAGTACGATGCTTAGGTATGGGCAGAGACAGAGTGGCTTTCAAGCGGATAGGTACAAATTTTATGACGGGAAAGTAATTCAAATATAGTTGTTAAATAGGAAGGAGATTTAGAATATAAAACCGTTCTTAGGAGAAGGAGGCAATGTAATTTTACGCCTGTTTTCCAGTCGTTGCCAGGACAAATTTTTATGAAATTGTGAGACATGATTTCGTATTTTAAGGTTAAAAACATAACGTACACATGTATTTTGAATCTTCTGCAGTCTAGTGGCTTGTTCGTCAGTGAGGTTGCTGTAAACCAAGTCACAGTAGTCAAACAACGTAAAAATTAGTGCCTGGACAAGGTGTTTTTAATGCGCAAGGGGAGTTGAATTTTTAGGCGTTTTAGCGAGTGAAGGCTGGCCAGCGCCTTCCTCATATGCTAGCTACGTGGAGAAATCAATGTAAAGTGCTGTTCAAAATGAGTCCTATGTTTTTCCCTGAGGATATCAACTCGATTTTCGTATTGCCAACACTAATTTTTGGAAAACCGGCAGTAACATTTTACTATTTTTTTTCTTTAAAAACCACCTACACAAAATACTGGATAAAATGACATCTCACTCGTCTCTACGCATGATAGAAGGCATTCTTTCACTCAGCTGACAGACTAACAAGCTTGTTCACTTTTCTCAATTGGTTCATTACAATATTATGTTTAGTACGATCTATGTTTTGAAGATACTGCTATTGAAAATTGCGCATAAGTTATATAATAAAAATCAAAACTGCTCGGTATTTATTCTCCAATTCACCAGTAAGAAAGCATTTTAGAATAAAATCATTAGAATAACAGATAGCGTAAGAACCCCTTATTCAGGCAGATCCCAATTCCAGAAATTGAAAATACACTGCCGTCCATGTAAATGTATAAAATTATTACTTTCGCAATTAAAAATATCAAATTTTTCATAACAGTATGGAGTTCATTAAGGTAAGCACTTTAGGACACAACCCCAATAATCCAGAGTACAGCCTCAGTATCAATGAATTTGTATGTAGGTCTAATAGCGTAGTTTTCTTTCGTTTGTTTAATATTTATAATGTTTAGTTCCAATTATGAAACTTGCTAATTGTCCGCAAATGTTAAATCTGTCTTTATGTACTTACTCTTAATCTGATTTCTTTAAAGTAATGATCTGACTTAAGCATATTTCATTAAAGGTGTAACGTAACTACTGCCATGTCACTAACAAAATCATTTAAGAATAATAATTTATGAAATTAGCACTAGTGCATAAAAATACACGTAGACTTGTATTTTATTTTTAATATCGCCAACTTATTTTTTGCGTCATTGTACATGAAAACGAAGTGTTGAGTTCAACTAAGGTTAATTCTACTATATGTTAGAGAGAAAATGCGTTTTCTTATGAGAGAGCATTGCACAGGGAAAATTTCTGCCACTACTATCGCTTCAATCGTTAATGTACCAGATAAATACGAAACAATATTAAATTGAAATTGAAATAAACTTGGAAATGATAAAAGTATTTTAACTTAATTTTAAAGACAAAAGAAACCGATTTCGCGTTTTAAATTATCAACTGAATGTAACTTAAAATTCAGGAATTCTCTGTGATTGATCATTTTAGTGCACTACCGATATCGGCGCTCTAGAGGCAGAAACTTTCCCTGCGACAAACTTATAACATTGATCTTTCTAACCTGTAGTACTAGTAGGATTATCCTCAGTTCAACTCAAAGGCCGTGTCCGAAGCGACTATTTAGGTTACTAAATCAACCACGCGACCAGGTTAGTGCAGTAAATATTTGGGGATATAGGGTGAAAAATTTACTGAGGTGAAGTAGTATGCAAAATTCCCAAATACTTTCATAAATTCGTCGGCTGCTGTTTACTTACGTGTGGTTTATAATGAAAAACATATACCTACGTATCCATTAAAACAGTAATAACGTAAATTAAAAATCCATTGCGTTATTTCGTATGTAGCAAATAATTTTATAATTTAGAAATAAATCTCGTAACTTCTATATAAATAAACCTTAAAACAAAATAAGTATTATCGTAGAATTCGTAATTTAGTATGTGAAAGAAACAGCTAATTAGTTTATATAGAATAACGAATAGAACATTTATTCAATAGTAAATAATAATAAAAACGACATCGTAAAATCAACAAGAGCTTTGTTTAGGCGGTCTACACCTAGCTGCAACTTTTACGACTTCTACACCCAAACTGCAACATCAAGTTTTTCTTGCCGGAAGTGACGTTTTGGTTATTACAACCAAAGCGTTCAGGCGGCAGGTGTAACTACAACTTAAAACACCTGGTAGCTACACCTTCTACACCACCTCTGCGATGTTGAGTAGTTTGAGTGTAGAAGTTGTAAAGCAGAATTCGGCGCTATTTTCGAAACGTGTTACAAGTAGCTGTGTTGTTTTGAGAAGTTGGCGTTCCAGTTTTGAATCAGACATCCGCTATATAATAAAAACTGTATTCAGTTTCATCTGGCAGTTGTGAAAAATAAAATTGCTAATTGTGTTGCTATTTTTAGTAACGTTTTGTGGGTTATGTTACTACTTGTTATGAATATAATTATATCAACTCGTAAAACTAATACAATTAATTTAAGAATGGAGATTTCGTTTCCTGTAGAACTACCTATTATGTGACGTATGAAATGAGCTGCGTAAAGGTTATAAGACAAAAATGTA
This sequence comes from Medauroidea extradentata, assembly GCA_003012365.1. Classification (NCBI taxonomy): domain Eukaryota; kingdom Metazoa; phylum Arthropoda; class Insecta; order Phasmatodea; family Phasmatidae; genus Medauroidea; species Medauroidea extradentata. Next base: position 1,462 of record PNEQ01040468.1, on the reverse strand, counting down.
ATTTTATTCAAATTCGTAATTCATGCAAAATACCGTACATATTTGCTATAATAGGTGCTGTAACAAGACGTTAATCATCGGATTCGTCATCTGCATCCACCTTTTCCTGCATTAAAATATCTCGCAATTTTTACGTTTGCTGCCATGTCACTAACACAGAAAATAAACAAAACAATTCACACTCAACTACACCTAGGCGTCCAGGCGGACTTTCTGCTCCTTTTGTCTCTGACCTTCTAAACCCACTTCACCCAAGTCACCTCTGGATGTAGAAGTTGTAAAAGGTACAACCCGCCTGAACAGAGCTAAGTATATATATCTTCCAACTTTTCCGCACGTAGCACTGTTTCATAACGTTCGAATCTATCCACTCTAAATTCCGAAACACTGGATATTTAAAAGCTTCGTTTCTGACATGGCTAGACACGGAACGGAATTCTTCGTTTGTTGGCCAGACTGTCTGCACTATACTACACCTTCACGTAGCAGCAGTTCGCGAGAGGAATCTGTTATCGGCGCAACAATCTCCGTGCGTATCGAGTCAACACATTGCTTGCTCTAGGACTCGCAGTGGAAGAAGTGTCTAACGAACATACAAGAAAATCTACAAATGTTAACCTAGTTGGCTGGATTGCCCTTACCGTGCCCGAAAGCCTTAAAATCGTGTTTTAGTTAAATTTCTCGTTAACATAAATAATTGTAAGTTCAATATTTAAAAAGCAATCTAAGTAGGAAACAATCCGTTAACAGTTCTTTGCAGATCAGATTTGTTTGCATGTCTTTACTGTTTTGCTCTGTGTAATATTTAATGGATTACTGATTTTAACCCTACACCAAATAAGGTAGATAATGGTCAGCTCACTTAAGTTTAAATAAATTCTGTTAGGTAATGCTTTATATCACTAATGGCTCTACATTTCTAAATCAAGTCGTAAAATATTAGTTACAAGTAAGAGAACAGAAAATCAATAAACATAGGGAATTAGCACATGTAAATGCAGACCTCAATAGTCCGAACGAATCCGGTACATACATCTTGAGAAACAACCATATAAAATAGTTGATTTTTGACAAGTTTGAGGTCTTTAAAATAATGCTTTCAACGTGCGTGGTGTCTTTAAAGTCATTAACAAGTAGTTTGGAGTGTTTCTCATATTCGTAAATCAGCACGTTTACTAGCCTATGAGAAAAAACGCTACTCCAAACACAACACGCTGCACGCCGAACAAAGTTAGAGCGCCAACCAGGCGGCCGCCTTAAGGCTGTTCAAGTGGGGAAAAAACATAATTTTATATTTGTATGAAATAGTGTTAGTTTTATACACATTACTTGAGAGTACATATACCTCTAACGGAAAAAAATTAGCTCATCTAGTTTTCCCGTAATGGCACTTCAAAGTCAAAATTTGCGTATTTTTACTTCATACAAAACTTGAAAACCAGTTAACATAAAGAAATGAAAA
>PNEQ01040467.1:0-25269 GCA_003012365.1 Medauroidea extradentata | reverse complement strand
GTCTTGTTCGTTATTCGAACCGAGGTCTGCGGACCAGGAGTGGACCACTTTCACCAGGCCACGAACAGTAGTTAAAGCTTCGGCTGTCTGCAGTGACTTCACACTTGGTTCGCCTTTCCCTAATTACACCAGCTATGATCACAGTAGATATCGACGATCTGGCAACAACGCTTCCCGCGGCACGAGTCAGAGTTCGCGCCCTCACGTCTTATTGGCTACAGTATTTAGGCTGTAGTTTGAAAACGGTGCATCGGAGACCCAAGGTTCCTATATTTTTCTGAATCTGCGTAGTGCCCCCGACCTGTGGTTTCAGTTTGTCGGTAACCTTTAGGAACACCCTGTATACACCAATTGAAGGCTGTGACACCTATGCCTCTAGCATCTTTTGGTTTTGGAAAATCCTTCACTGTTTTAATTTTGTTAGGGTGGGGTTTTATTCGTTCAGCATTTACTAAGTAGCCTAACACCTTGGTTTCCTCGTACCCAAAGGTACATTTAGCTGGTTTCTTAGCACGATGAGCATTTTGTAAACATTGGAGTACCTGTTCAAGTCTGTGTTAATGTTGGTCAAACAAATTCCCTGCTATCAACACATCGTCTAAGCAAGCAGGACAATAACCAAACTTAAAACCTGCTAGTGCATTATCCACATAGCAATGAAATATTGAAGAAGCTTTTTTTTAGGCCAAAAGGGAGATTTGAAAACTAAATGTACCCTCAGGCATAAAAAATGAAGCATTTTTCTGGTCACTTTTAGAAACTCTAGGTTGATGATAATCTGTGTTAATGAGGAAGTGACTGAAAAACCCTGCCCCAGTAAGGTAACTGAGGAAATCTTCGATGAGGCAGAGGATACTTATAATTTTTCAGGACCTCGTTCAGCCTATGATAATCGACACACAAACGAAAAATCTCCATGTTCCTTCCTAACCAATACTACAAGCGAGCACCAACTAGCACTGCAAGGTCTGACCATACAATTTTTTTGTGTGTTCCTCAACAATGCCATGTTTTACCTTTCTTTCCCCTGGAGACACTCTATAAGGCTCTGAGGTACTATATCAGCTGTAACCTGTGTCGAGGGTTGCTACCTACTCGTGTGTTCAGCCTAACTGGTTAGATTGCCAACCAAAATAATTTTTGCTTTCAAACAGCATATTTTAAATTTTGTTTTCTGGTCAGGTGGCAGGCTCGGATTTATATCCAACTTACATTCGTCAAATTTGCAACAATCGTTAGTTTGTAAAACAGCTGTATAATTTATGTGTAACTCTGTTGTTTCCTTAAAAGGCCACAAAGTGCCTAATGTCACCCCTTGCAGCAAAGTAATAGCACGGTTAGCTACGGTACATTAGTTACCCACAAAGCTGTTGATTTTTCTTTACACAGAACAGAAAACTGGTCGTACAGCTTTTCAAAAGGTTCTCAGAGTACTTGTCAAGATAAATTATTCGTGTTGAACTCAAATTCAATGGCCTGATGCATACGCGGTTCTAAACTAACGGCATTTTTTACTGTAATCACACCTAATTTCAAATTATATCATTCCTGTAATGGCTCGGTCACTAAAAAGTTGATCTTTTTTAAACAAATTTGTATTTGCTCCTCAGTAGCCCTATTTCCCTCCTTAGCCTTCTGAACTGAGTCTGAATTTGCTGTTATGTCCTGATTGGGAGTATTCAACCATAAATAATGGCCTCCTAAAAAACTGAAAGTTATTTGCGCCTGAAATTTGTGCAAAGATTCAAAACCAACAATGACTCCATTAGTTTGTGCACTCGCTACAGCCACTGGGTGGGGTGAGTATATTCAAATTTACATATTTTAAATCTGAGGTTGATCATATGATAAGTAGTCTGTTTTGCCCTGACACACCTGACAAAACTCTAGGTTCTGCTACTTTCCAAAATTGCCTTGGTGTTAAACTCATTGTCTAAAAATATAGATGCACTACCATGAGAGAAAATCGGAGTAGATTTCCCGAACAGTAGAGAATTTACACATGGTCCCTAACTCTACTTAAAAAAATTTTTTTGTCTATAGATGAGCCCTTCCTTCGTACACTGTTCGTCCGATTCAGTTTCCCGCTTTTCGTCAGTTGGGATCGTTCTATCCCAGCAGTATTTCCTTAAGTGGCCTGTCTTACGACAGCCAAATCATAAAGGACAACCATCTGGTGCCCTCTGTGGTCTCAAAGTAGGACTGTTATTTTCACCATTAACGTTTTGACTGGCCGAGCCTTTGGCTTCAGAGCTATCGTCGTCAGGTTTATCTTTAGAAAAGGTTGGTTTGTTGCGAACTATCTGTTGTGTTTTCTTCAGCACTCTCATCTGCCCAACTATCTCCACATTTGTTTACCTAACATTTCTAAGGTTTCCTTCAACTGACCTACTTCAATATGACCACTCTTGCCCATGATACTGTACTCAAAGAAGTTCCATCACTAACTGCCTGTAAAATTCTGGCATTGTAGCTACCTGCATCAATGTTTCACAAATTATGTTTTAACTGGTCCACTGTCCTTATTTTCTAACACCATTACTTTTTTGAACAATGTCTGCCCTTAGGTCCCTCAAAATATACCTAATTTTACGGGCCTCTTTCAACTCAGAGTCAAGCTTGTTACACATTCTCAACATGTACACAAATTCCTCAATAGCCACATCCACACCTTTTACTCTGATGCGCAAATATATCTCCAAATCTTCTGTCTCGCCTACATGAGTAAAAGCTACCATTAAGACTGCCTCTCAGTCCTTAAAAGTAGTAAACTCATTAAATTTAGTCCCTAGACTGTCATACCACAAAGCTGCTGACCTCGCAAGAAGCAATGGAGAAATTTGACCCATTTGCTATCATCAGATCCATTTACCATAGAAGCCCTGTTGAAATTTTTAGATATTCTGTCACATCCTCAGAACATTTCCCCAGTGTAAAATCCCGGGTTAGTAATGAATTTACAACCCTCCATCTTAGCTTTGTTACTTAAGTCAGGTACAAAGTCTGTAAAATAAACTCTACTAGTGATACTATTTAGTTCGTTATTGTTTCTTGAATGTAAATCGACTAAATTGTCAGCTACAGTGACTTCAGACTGTACTGATGAGCTCTGTTCAGTTTTACTAGCCCCAACTCCACTGACTATCTGAAGGTTAAGTTTAATTTCAGACTCTAATTTTGACTGGCTGCATGTCCGCTTTTTCTCTGGGAACATAACCTAACCCTGAATGCTACTGTGCATCTCTTAACGTTAAACTTGTGTTCTTTCTGAATTATTTAACAATTCAAAATAGTCTGTTAAAACCTAACACCCTTAACCTCAAAAAATAATATCTGGTGTTGCCTGACATGAAAGCAACGCACTAAACGTTCTATCAGGTATACCAATATTACAGTCACAATGACTTTAATTATAAGTATACTGTAAAGTACTAAAATTACATAAAATTAAATACCCTAAACAGAAAAACACATGTCCTGAACCTACCACACCACCCTACCTCATACTAGTATCGTGAGGCAAGACCGAGCCTAAAGACAAACAAAAGAAAAATTCACTTCAATGTCCTGTAAGCACGACCCTAACCTAAAAAAACACTACCCGGTATCTTCACGAAAAATTGTTATGGCAAAAAGTAAACAAAATATATCCTGTTCAAATATACAACACTACGCAAAAGGGTAGATTCTCAACCACATGCTAATGACAAACAAAAGTTTACTGGGCAACAGGTAGTACGAAGCCCCAACTAAAAAAACAGATAATCAAACAAAAACAATGGTAACAATAGCTACAGAAGTATTTAGATGAGGAACAGAAAAATATTTTATGGTCTTCTGCGGTGAAATTAGGAAGTTCGTGGACTGTACTCTTCAAATATCAAAAATAATAATGCTAAGACCACTGAGACTACTAGTGTAGACACAGCTCTGAGGGAATGAAATAAACTATTATGTTCTAAAATAAAGGTAAATACCAAAATGAAAAGTAATGGTAACTCGGAGAAAAAAGAAAGAACAACACAATTTTATTCAACACTCGAGTTAAATGTATTTACAATGCAACAATTAACAACTTAAATCGCGATAAACATAAACTTTTATGATAAAAAATTTTCCAGGCTAGAATTAAGGCATGGAAAGTAAATCATTACAAAATAAACATTTATACTGATAAAGCCTTGATCGTAGGTAACCTCACTCTCCTTGGAAAGTAAGAAGTAAAAACCGTCTTAGGCGAAAACTGAATACGTAATAATCTAGGCCTATAATGGAAGATTAATTACAATCATAAAAACTAAAAAGTTACAAATAAACTGAAGTAAATATTCAATAAAATACTAAGAATTTCCTAAATAGGAATTAAGTAACTTACTGTAAAGAGCAAACGAAATTTAGTCGTAAACATTCTTGAAAACAATCACCTTGAATACAAACTGTACTAATTATTGCTTCTTAAATCATCAGAAAATAGGATATTTTTATAATAAAATCTGCTGAAATGAAATAAAAGTAGGAAAAGCACTGAAACCAGACAATTGAGGATGTTTTTATTAATTTCATGCTTAACAGAACATTAACTATTTCAAAACAACTGAAATTATAACCTACGAGTATATTAGCTCAAACACAGCACGAGTATTTCTCCATGTTCAAGACCATTAATTACGGCTAATACAATAAATTTCCTTTAAACACTAATAACAATATGCGACTTAACAGAACTTGTCAATGAATGTCGGCTAGAGGTTTATCGGCTAAAAAATGTCTCGCCTGTCACTACAGGGCTCAGGTCAAGGTGTCGACGGCTCTGCACTGCCAAAAATACTTCAGCATTTAAGAATGCATTTAACAGCTAGCTAATATTAGACTATAAATTCCAAGAGTAGCTGCCTTAAGCTGAGAAAAAAATTTAAAATCAACACAGACTAGCAAGTCTCCTGACATTCACCACGCCGAAAACTGTCGTGGTAGCAGCAAACCAGATGGAGAGGGGGGTGGAACAAGCGACCCATTAATAGGCGTAACAATATTTTGTTTTACTAACATAGATATAAAATAAATAAAAGTTCCTCTTTTAGCCGAGAAACAAAAATAAAGGCTTTATTTAGAAGATACTAGAAAATTTCGCTTTCAGATTTGATAAATGTCAAACTAAACAAGAATTATAAGTATAACTGATAAGCCTACATTCATCAAAGTGGGTGCAAATTAACCCTAAAAGTTAACATCGTTTACATAATCTAGTATTGATTTAGACATATGACACACGGAATATATTCAAGATAAGTCAGCTTATTAAGCAGAATGCAAGTAGGTAACCAGTTTAATAAATTAGGGAAACATTTTTCTGAGATGTCTTTTTATCATAAAGTTAAATAAAAATAGCTGTCGTTTTAAAATTTGTTACAGATATATGAACAAAATATAAAAGTCAAGTCAACTTCGGATCAAATTTCCTGTGTGCACATGACCAAATGTTTATCTTGGTTACAAGTTCTGAGGATAAAATCAACTCTTCAACAATTACAAAGTTCGCAGTTATCGGCTTCTTCTCGTATGCTTCACATTAAACCTTAAACCGAGGTAAATTCACTGAGGTAAACGGCAGGGCTTATGCGTAGCTCAAAACCTGCTTTTTGAAAAATGCCTGTATAAATTTCTATGCGTGTGTAAAACTCGTCTTTCTCTATACTCATAACACAATTTTTTTCACATTTGAAACTTTTCTTCAATTTAACAATAGTTTTGTTTCTATAGGGCTTCAGACCTCTCATACTACCTTGCAAAATCTCAGCTAAAGTATGTTCTGTTAAAGATCCTAGTAGAAATTGCCTATGTCTAGTAAAATTCTTACGTAATGCTCTTCTGTATTCTCCTTTATTGTAACGATTAGTGTTTGCAAAAGGGTATCACTGGAATACTGGTTTGCTAAAGAGTTCTCATTTATGCGAAGGGTATTTCTGAGATCTTCAAGTTTAATGTATTCAAGTTTGGGATATATTAATGGTATGTACCGGGCATAACACGCCACACATCATTACACCTTTTTGACAAATGTCGATTTTGTAAACAAACAATAGGCATATGGCACCTATTATTTGCGTTCATTTAAATGTTTTCAGCAATTGTCAGTTTTCTTCCTTAAAACAGTCTGCAGAAAGATGAGAACCCTGGCTAAAATACATGCAGTATGACAATAACTTTTTGTGGTTATCAAACTTGCTTCAATTGCTTTTGCAGATTCATTTTACAGAAAACATCCAGTCTTTTTTTTTTTACTTACTATCATGGTTGCCAATATTAAAACATTTAATTGCAACTATGATCTGCACTTCTTATTCAACATCCTAGAAATTAATATAAGGCATGACAACATATTTTCTGTTTTATGACCTTGATAGACGCTACACTGAGTTCACCTTCAGACCCTGGTTTCAGCACCTGGCTTAGCTGTATTGTGAAGTTTTGTCAACTATGCACGAAACACCCCACAATTCTTGAAAACTGCTTGGAATTCTGTGATGCACACAATTAGTCCTGTCACGGTCGTCATTTGGCTGTTCAAGAAGCGACATCTGACAAATCCGAAACAAAATTAACATCTGCTCTTAAAGTACTCGTTATCTATTATGAGGAGAACCCCCTGAAACACAATCCGGATAAAACTCAATTGTGTGCAGTCCACCTACGTAATAAGGAGGCAAGTAGAAAGCCGACGCTGTTATACAAATTAAAACATTGTGTTCACCCCAAATACCTAAGGTTAAATTGGATCGTGCCTTAATTACAAGTAGCACTGTACATACACCATACAGAAGGTATGCACCAGGAAGAATTTCATCCGCAAACTGACATGATCACACGGAGAGCGCAGCCCAACGTCCGCCGCACATCCACTCTTGCTCTGTGTTTCTCTGATGCTGAGTACGCCCCTCCAATCCGAAAGAACTCTCTGTATGCTGTTGTTGTTGCTGTATCTCTTGATAAGACAGGCCGCATAGTCACAGGGTGTCCAACAATATTAATACGAATTTTTCACTCATGGGAGTAGCATCTTCAGATGTAAGAAGAAAGGTAACAGCATATATTGAAAAAAAAAAGCAAGAAACAAATCCGAAGTATCTGATGTTGGGAACTCATTCCTATCCATCACGACTGAAATACACGAACAGCTTCCTCCTTACAACAGCACGAAATTCAACTTCAGCATAAGAAGCTCCTTAAAATGAGCTGTTGAGAACAAAATCCTCTAGACAGTAATAAAAAAGGATGATAAATTATGATCTTACTAAAATACCTGTGTAATACAATTTTATTGTACGCTTATTTCCTATGCGAGAAAACACTGTAAAATTACAGTATAATCAGAGATGAAATTATTATGTACAAGTTCCGTTAGAAAAGTAGAGGTACCGTAATGAAAGTTTAGTATAAATTTAGTTAAAGTGATCGAGGTTAGGTCTAGTTAAGAAGAGTTATGCAAACAGTCATCTATTAATATATGTAAGATTAGTTAATTTTGCATTTAAGGTGTTGTTGATTACGACCATAATATGAGATACCGCATGCCTTGTTAGAGGTAACAAAAAGGTAACTTACTGAAGAGAAATACATATTGGAGATCTAAAACCAGTGAAAATACTATGCAAAGACTTTGGCTGGTTGTAGATATTAATGTGTTATGTGATATTAAGTTAGGTTAGGAAACTAAAAATTATTTGCCAGGAAAAAATTACAAGGGCCTATAAGGGTGGAATTTGCTACGGTATACACAAAAAATTATCTGTGTCCCTCTTACGTGTACTAAAAACCTTATTAGTGTGTTAAATGTTCTCTAGTGTACCGTCCAAAATTAAAAAAAAAAACCGATAATAATATAGGAGGTGTAAATACGTTAAGTCCTACACAGGGTACAAATATTCAGTCATAAAAAACTGGCAATGAAAACCGTCTGGTTTCAACTCAGACGGCAGCACCAAGATGCTGGTGGTAGACAAGAAACGTAACAAATAATGTAAAAGATTTTAAGACAAAAATTTGCAGGCAAAATAGATACGAACAAGATGCTTATGTAAGGGAATTACAAATTAAACCCGAACGCGCATATGTAATTAAGAAAACAATGTTATAACCAGAGTCCCTAAGCCCCGCCCTGGGGGGGGGGGGGGGGGGGCTGCACTTGGGCTGCGCCTGCGTTGCGTCTGGTTGAGCTGTAATGGAATTTAATACGCACACAAATGCAATAGACGACCTATTTTACTTGCTCTGCACTTGGGCTGCGCCTGCGTTGCGTCTGGTTGAGCTGTAATGGAATTAAATACGCACACAAATGCAATAGACGACCTATTTTACTTGCTCTGCACTTGGGCTGCGCATGCGTAGGTGCAAATAACAGCAGGTAGTGATATTTAATCGGGCAGGGCTCCTATGTGAACCCCACCCTGGGATCCTATGCAAGAATGAAATATAGTCTACTAATATACAGTACAGTACGAGCCGCATGGTTAGTTTAACCTTTTGTAAATGCACATTTTGACAAATGGCACAGAAAATTTTACGTTTTGTACCTTGAAATTATTTTAAGCAACTAGATTACTTATATTGTTTTATTTATTCGTACAGTACTCAGTGCCATTTTTGCTACAGTTGTGTTTCTAAAGTTTGAACTTACCGTGGGCCACTTATCCCACGTACACTAGTATTTCTTTTTATTCCAGTTGGTCTCTCGACGTCTCATCCACAGATCGTTCACCGCGCACTAACATTCGCTCATTTAACTGCAGGCCTCCTCCTGAATGTTCTCGAACAGTTCACAGTCACTGGATGACCCCGAACTCGCCACTTCGCATGCATGCTTTTCAAATCCAGAACTCGAGAGCTTCACTCGCTGCAGAACTCCTGAACTCATAACTGATGCAGTTGGAGAAACTGTCATAATATACTCGCGAGGCAACTTGTAGGAACGTTTCCCCAGCGACTAGTCGGAGATCAACAAAGGCTTCACTATAATGTTCTGGAAATAAATATTCCGTAGGTGGTATTGTAAAATGTTCTGATAATTCGGTGGGCCGCCTGGGAGATGACCTTGCTTACAGTACTCGCGGCTTCACGAAAGGGGTCGATAAAGAAACAGACGTTTGCCATTGGTGTGTCAGATTGTCGTCGCCCCTACAGAATAACAAGTTTCACGCTGATAGTGTCTGCGCACTCTTCAACGCACCATCATCGTTACAATATTATAACAAATGTTTTACTATACAATTATGATATTTGCGTTTTTGTGAAAAGAAATAACGTTTTTTAAGATATGATGTTTTTTTTTTCCCGAGACAAATCCCGACAAAACGTTATTGGTATTTCGTATTAAAAATGTACGTCTAAAACACCTTATATTTGTAATTTTCTGTTTTTTCCCCTGGACTATATGTATGTAGAACGTACGTTAAAAGCCTCTTAATAATGCCACCAACATTTAGGTGTGAACTATGACATAGAACTCGAGAGCAAGATTATTTTATGTTAGCGGTTTGGGTTTATGAGCCATTGAATAGGCTTACGTGTGGGTGTTGCCCTTTCACAGTTGTAAAGATCACGTGAGGAAGATAGTGGTAGCGTAAAACTTTTAACAACAAATTTCTTTGGCTCTCATCCCGTGACGACACGTTCTGTACACCCAAGCGTTTTGCCTTTTTGTGGTCATTTCACTGTTTTGTACACGTAAACCAAGATACTGAAAATAATAAACCTCTGTCTATACAGAGGAATACAAATAATTACTAAATTTTTCATTAGACTGTAATCGAGGAATGTTATAAATCATGTTGTTATTGCATACTTTTGCTGGTATTTGGGCATAAATAATAAACTTTTAAGTTCACAGTATACTTGTATATGTATATTTTTTAAACTACAGTACGAATAAATTTAAAGATATATTTTTAGTACATGGACAATCTTTGTGAATACAACTTGAACTAACAATTTAAAACATTGAATATTTCCCCAAAAAAGGTTTCCATAGCAATATACAAAATCACAAACGTGTGCTATATCATTAGTATAATTACTTTGTTTCGAAAAATATACTTTCGATTGTGTTTACGATGAGATACAAATTTGGTTAAAAACTGCACACAGTAACAAATACACACCATTTTGAACTTACCACAGATATTAACACATTTAACTAACGATCATTTACATACAGCTGACATAGAAGTGATAAGGTACTAATTTCACTATGCCGTTTAAATAACTTCAAGGATAAATTCACACAGCTAAAGACAATTATCCAGAGGAATACAGTCTTGCAGGTATATTTACTTAAGACATTTTTATTTCATGTTATATAATGTCTTTGCTTTTAATTGTGCTCTTCCATGGTAATTTGTCTTCAGAGATGCACCATGCATAACATCACGGACGCTTATAAAAGTCGAGCTCAGTAGATCTTTAATTACTTGGCACCAGGAATCTTACTCAGCACCTGAAAAATTTCAAAATACAAAAATTTGTCAGTTTATGAAATGCAATACAAATTTTTTTACTAATTTGAGTAATCAATGAGCGTCTATTTTAAATTATGTTTTTCTAAAAGCATACACAGCTAAAAAAGTTAATTTTTAAGTTTTTTACTTTTAAAAAATGTATTTCTGAGGCATGAAAAATATTATGTTTTGCACACAATATCGTTAAAATAAGATAACGCTCGAAACACTAAAACATATTCTCAATCACTGTAAAAAAACAACACAAAATACAGTGCACAGTTACACCGAGATAACTACCAAAAAAATCGCCAATAACAAGAGATGGCAGAAAACCGCGAGAAGATTTTCTGGCAGCGTATTCTCCAAATATGTAGCCAATCCTGCGTCTTGTGTGCTTGTACGATAGTTGTGTAGCACGGTTTAGCAGTTTACAGAGGAGTCACAATCGTTGAGTCGTAGCGCACCAGAATAAGCATTGACCAAGTCAAATAGGGACTCATCAGTAACGAAAGAGAAGCGTCGGAAATGAATACATTACGATGAAGTCAAGCAAACAGTCAAATTTTCCCGCAAGAAATCACCACCCCTACCAAAAATTAAGCTCATGCACACACAATCCCATTGTTGCAAAGTTGTACCATACCGCCAATAATTGAATCGAGGAGAAAAAAATGGGGGGGGGGGGGGCGTTCCTTGGGTCAGCAGAAAACATGGGACATTTTCCCTGGATATTTTATTTCATGCAGAGCAGCGGTAACAGTACGAAGAAACACAACAAACTAAATATAAGTGTTTATTTGTCCACAACATACTCTTAATATAATTTAATAAATTTTTAAAATATTAATACACAAACCGTTAATGACATATTATAATGATTATGAACTGCAGACACATTACCTGTATTATAAGTCATCATAATTCGCCACTTATGTGTTCCATAAAAAATCGATGCTATAATATTTGGCAAATAACAACAGAAAGAGTGTGATTTATCCATTATCGTAACTAGGTAACACAGTTTACCTTCTTCAATAACAATTCGTTTTGCGTAGTTTTGTTTGTCAGTTTACAAATTTACGGCATTTTTTGGCTGGTGTAATGTAACAATTTGTTCACAGGTGTAAGCAGGCCTACTAATTGCCAGTAGTTGCACGAGTTGAACGATGTTTTGTACAGACATTTTTCAATTCGATACAAAACCTAATTACCTTCTAGGCAACTACTAATTTGTCAAATAAGTAATTCAAGTCCTAAAGTAAAGACTTAATTTTCATTCTCTTCAAAATATCATATAAAACACATATTCACGAGCCAGTGTTCTTAAGGGCCTCACCTACCACGCGCTTAATATGCGTTGCAGCATGTTCCTAAATACGTTTTTTATGAAACTATTCCACAGTCCAGGGTGTCAATGTACGAAATTAAAATACACTTCAAACGATCACTAAATAGTCGTTTCAAAGCATCACATCAGTTATAAAAATCATTTCGGAGCCCCTCAAAACTACTAAAATCAGCTTTCTCAACAAGTTATATCTGAAAAACTACTCACAGGATTTAAGGCGCGGTCACGACTGAAAGAGTTAGTCAGCCGAGTGATCTACGATACCGCTGCACGCCGTTTCAGTGTGATGCGATATAGGCGATACCGCGCCAGATGAGCCAGTCAACATCGCCCTTGGCGCCGTGCCTAACTCAAGCCAATAGGAAAACGCCTTAAGAGAAGTTTTCGCCAGTGACGAATTTACACCTTTGACGCGTGGGAACAGCGTAGCGATAAGATCCAGTGTCCCACGCTGGACGAGAAGCATATCGCCTCTATTCGCAGCGCACCACACTGGCGTGCAAGGTTTTCGTTGCAGTCTTTTTCAGAAGGGACTAAGGGGCGGTGAGCCACAACATTTTATTTTTGAATAGTATGAAGTAAAGACCATTGCATGCCTCTCGCATTGTACTTTACGAATTCAGGTAATATTTTTGGAGTTACAGCAGTCTAAATACATCGTTTTTAACCATTTGGGCGGCCCGAAAATCATGTTTCTAACCAGCGTGATGAATTTTTAAAAACATAGAAGCATAGTTTCAAGTGTGTGTTCTTTAAGTAGATAAGCATAATATTATTACGTTAAACGGCTTCACGTAAGAAAGAATACGCGTGACACGCTGCAACGCCGTCCATACGCCAGTCGAGAACTCCTCTTAAGAGTTAGTGGACCGTAGCTTTATCTTCACGTTTGGAACGGGGAAGGCGATAAGTCGAACACAACACGTCCCTTCAAACACCACATCGCCTCTAGGCGCGAAGGACTAAAATAGCGTGCAATGTGTTCGTAGAATGTGCTTTTCAATGGGACTTTAAGCGATGACCCTGTTGTTTTATTTGTGGAAAGTTTGTGGTAAAGTCTAATGCAGGTTTCTATGGCTTAGTTTTACGATTACGATCTATATTTACTCGCAGCTACAGCGACTCGAAAAAGCTATTTTAGCACTTTTGAGGAGCTTGAGAATCATGTTTTTAATAAGCGAACATCATGTTTTAAATCATTGGGACACAGTTTGAAGTGTGTCTTCTTTTAGTAGATACACGCATTGGAAACATTTTTAATAGTTACACAAGAAAAAAATGCTTTCCCTACCAGGCTACAGCACGGCTCACGCGTCCGGTCCACAAACGCTTAAGTGTGCGTGATCTTCAAAATTCCTCACAAAAGTCTCATGAATGCAGATGCAACTACAATTGGACATATTTATACAATAGGGAACCAACTACCACTGTTTTTAATACCACTTGGTTCCCTTTTGCATAACTACGTCCAATTTTTGTTGTCAGAACACGTCTGGTAACCACAGTCATCGCTTTAAAAGGTGCAATGTGCAGTCTAACAATTTTTCTGTTTTCCATGCTCAATGCCCTAATGAATATTCGCGTAAGAGTTTAAAGGATGCAATGTGTCAACAGTCTCGTGTTAAAAATTTATGTTCTCTGTGGTTGTTTATGGAATATTGTATGCGTAAACAGTAATAAATACCAGATTATGGAATATTTATTAAAAATATTAAAAAAATATATATTGTCACAATTTTTATTAGTTCAGTATACATTTCTATTCAATATCTTTATCAAGCTGTTGTGAGACATTGAATCTAAATGTGTATCGAAAACTATCCTCAGCGAAGCAGTGATGTTCCTTGACGAGTCTCGCGATGTAATCTTGACCCATGATTTATTCAAGTCTTCTCAGCCATGTTGTCAATTCTTGTAGCAGCTAGCAGTGTACCAATCATCTATTCTATATTACAGTCCTAAGCAAAATGGGCGCTTGACTAAGTACGGGACTTCGTCGGATGATGTCGTTTCAGCTTTTTGTGTAGACTTATTCAGCATAGTCAGGACATGACAAACTGTTGGGAGAGAATATATTTCACTACATTAACATAGATAGTTATAGTATGTTTAATATTCAGTACGATACAGTGTCAAACTTTAAGAGAAATAGTATAATGAACATGAAACCTTTACTCTTTGAGTATCCGTGCGGTAGCGTGTATACGCCATCGTAACACACACGACGTTTGTCATCGAACCAAATAAGTGCCAGTTTTTTGCTACACTCGGAATAAAACTGCTTCTTCTGCGCTCTTACGCTATGTACAGTTTTTTTACATAGCCTTCTCTCTGTTCAGAGCACTGATGTAGTCCTGGAAAGTAATTTACTATCACATATTTCTGGATTCCTTTAGATACCTTGCACATATTCTCGCTGCAGACGTAGGTGTATTTCTTCGCACGCAGTCCTACGAACTCAGTCATAGACACGCCATTGCACTCGTCTTTAAATATGCCTTCTTATTTGTCCGCGAAGTAGTCAGTTTCTTCTGTGACGATCATCGAAGACATTCGTTTATTCGCAAAAATGGTAGGTATCTGTGTTCCTTATGTAGTTAAAGAGGATACATTACGTCACATTCGACTATATATTCCACAGGAGAATTGTGTGTCGAGATCGGTACTGAACCAGTTGAAATTACATTTAGGAAATAGGAGACTCATAGCCCAGCCGTACAAGTTATTGGCATCCAAGTACTGTAGGTATGTTACAGGCTGAGTAGGATAGTAAGTTCCGTCATCGTACATGTTGTTTGATGCACAGTGTCGTTTCACACATTGGATTACTCCCCCTCGTAGGCCTCTTTCGAGAAACAACTGCATGAACTTCTCCTTTGGTGGTATCTCTGTCTTCCGATACTGTCGATATAGTCGAAGGGAATCACGCCCTTCTTACATACTAGTTCAAGTTCATCAGTACTGAAGACTTCCACAGTGTTGCAAAATTTTGCTGCTGACAGATCACCTGCTAAAAGAAATGTTAAGAGACGAAGTCGCGGATTATAGGAGTATCGAAGACAGTGCTGATAAATATTCTGATGAAAATAATCACGTCACTCTTATGAATCTCTCCAGTGCAGTGCAGCGAGGATTGACATGAAGACAAAGGAAGACGATCACATTGGCTATGAATTTTCCGAAGACCGTAATGAACTGGTTAATAGACTCATATCATTGATGTTTATGCAAGATGCTGTGAATTATTCCCATGTAAATGAAATATGGTGCATTATTCAGGCATTGAAGGAAATAAGCTACATAAATAGACGACCTAACTATTTTTTTTTCAAATGACCTTTTACTGATGGGATGTCTATTAAGGTGTATGAATCAATGTAAAAAGTAAACATATAAAAGTATGTTCAATGTTTTATTCTTCACATAGAATACCTTATAATTGAATATTCTTAGCACATAGTAATTATTTATTCAATGAGCTAATTTAAACACAAAGTTTATGTAGATGGAGAGTGGGGTTGGAGATCATAACTAGGTACCTAAATTGTAAGGTATGAAATTGAGTTTGTTGACAAAGCTGGGTGAAGTATGTGAATAGTACAGTAAAATGTAAAAATTTGCTACTGAGGCCTAATATTGAGGTTTAATGTTGTGGTTTAGTATTGAGTCCTAAGACTGAGTTTTAGTATTGAGATCTAATATGGGGGCTTAATATTGTGGTCTAAGAGTGAGGTTTAATATTCAGGTATAATATTGAAGTCTAATATTGGGGTTTAATTCTGAGGTCTAATACTGGTGTTCAAAAGTAATTGAATCGGATTTTCCAAAAATCCCATAAGTAGGGCCACGATTTTGTCGCGAAAAGATTTTTGCCCCACTTTGTTTCAGTAACTCACGTGCACATCGGCAGTTCTGTTTCAAGGTTATTGGCAGCGTGTCTTTGTTCAGACACGTTTCTTATTTGACTGCACCAACCAGAATAAGAATATTGTGAGTCTGTACGTCTGTAATTTGCCAAGGCCAGTGAGAGTAAAATCATCCAACCACAGATGATGCAGCAGAGCTGCAGGTGTGCACATGACGCATCGAAACCAAATGTTGCAAAAATCTTTTCGCCTTAAATCGTGGCTCTACCCATAAGTCATGATTTTTGGTAAAATAAGTTATTGATGAAAATAAATTCTTACCATGTAAATACACCGTTTTGTGCATAAACACATTAAGTCTGAATTCTCTATACATGTTACTTGGACATTTATACACTGAAATTTCTTTCATAAACAATACAAGTCACTGACTTATAGTGTTTCTGAAAGAAATTAATGATTTGGTACAGAGAGCACACAAGTCATATAACAGTATACATACTTGAGTGAAGTTCTGAATGTAAAATAATGCATAATATTTTTGCTGAGAAGCATCATGCTCTGAAAATTACTTATGGTTTCTACGGAAAAGCATTTCTCGACAGATTTGATATGAAATTTGGCAGAGCCCAAGTGGACATGTGTACTACATGCGAAGAACTCAAGGTAAAATAAAAAATTGCAATTTGAATGCAAATGCTCGTCGAGTTGGAGTAGCAGAGAAGATATTACATCTGCATCGGACAAATAAATTTTACATTAAGATGAAGTATATAGAAGATACTGTACAGGAAATTGATTAGACTGTAGGCATTGCTGCAGATTACATGCAAATTGTTCACGTTCACATAGTGCCTGCGCAAGAATCTTTTTATTTAAGGCAGTTGCTGTATTATGTATACACAATTTGAAGAAAAACAGTGACGTGATCTAGTGTCTATCACGAGGGCATAGGTGGTAAAGGCCCGAACGAAGTTTGTAGTTTTCTGAAACGTTACATTGATAAATAAATTTCTGTGAATGAAAAACACATATATTTACTGATGGGTGCTCAGCACAAAACAGAAACAATACTAATGTGAGACTGTTTTCAGCACTTGTAGAAGTGAAACGATTCTATACTATAAACCAGTATTTCACTGTCCGTGGCCACTCAGTCCTACCTTGTGACAGGGGTTTTTGTGTTGTTAAAGGGAAACTGAGACGATCAGACAGAATTTACACTGCCAAAGAGTATGTTGAACTCATAGTGTCATCTAGTTCGCTTCAAAAGTTTCAAGTAATAATGCCAGACAGTGATATGATAATGGATTAGTGGTGGCGTTCATTTTATAAAGCAAGTACTTTGTCTATCGAATCTTCACTGAGGAAAGTACCGCGAGACAAAAAGGTGGCATTTAAGGTTACTAGCTTCATGCATATTTCATATACATGGGATAAACCAGGAATTTTTAAGAGGAAGAGACATCATTGACTGTATTGTTGACAACAAATTTGCTTTGAGACTTCAAGGAATCATCCAAGATGTCGTTAATGCATTTACAAATATACTCATTTATTAGCAGTGAAATTATTTTAGAAAATTAAAATTATGAGATAGCTGGTCTAGTACTATGACGCATAAATGACTGCAAATAACTTCGACGGAATGTTGTATTCTTGCATTATTACATTTACGTGGAGGAACTTCACCAAATGAATAAAAAATATTTCTTATCGGATTCTTTCCAGTAGCAAACCCAATGTGTTCAAAAAATTTTTAAACATCTAAATTAAACATCCCACATTCTTTTTTAAGTGATTTTTGTATTTCATCAATCATAAACACACAAAAAATGTTTAATATTTAATTTTTGTAACCAATTTGTCAATATCCAAAATACTAAGTGGAGCAATTTTTATTGAATTTTTTATTCATGCCCTTACCTTGTTTTTATAATTCCAGATTATGCCAATGCTGTTTTTCTATTTCTTGGTATTTCTTCTTAGTATTAATTACATATGAAAAATTAATGATGCACCACTATCCAAAGCACCCAGAGCTTCTAATGCAGCAAAAATCAATAGTAAAAATCATCCTTGATTAACAGTTAAACAATTTCCAATTTACATTTATTTCGAAAAATTATACAGTTGTGGTACAGAGATAGTAAGAGTCATCCCTTTACCTTCGATTAGCATCTTCGTTTTAAGATCAAGTTTTTCTTTTGTCAAAATAAGATCAATTTTCAAACTCTTAGCTTATCAACAGACAACTGAAATACAATATTTTTAACGTTCACTCATATAACAAGAAAAATTGTATTGATAACTCATTTTAATGACGCAGCCAAATTTTCGTTTGATATACATAGCAGATCCAGTAACACCAGCCCATAATCTCTCTTTCTAGCTCTTTATCAACTACATGTCTTTCAGCTAAATCTTTGTGATGATGATTAGCTGCATCATGTTCCACTGCTGCAGCATCTAACGGATTTATTGGTTTATCACTTCTTTCTGATCTTTCTTTCAATGCAGTTCCGTAATCTAAAAAGTAACATCCTTGTGCATGTAATTCAAATAATAGAGAATTAATAATGGCATTTAGCAATTGTTTAACATGCTAAATTTGTGAACTGTAGTAGTGCACAAATTTAAGGGACGTGCCCTTTTTCTAGGGAAGATGTCAGGCTGAAGAAAAAACTGTACCATGAGAAGTCACACTGCGTTTTTGTCAAAAAAGCATCATGTCTTCTGAACTAGGTCTACAAGACGTCAGCTAAGTTTAAGGCTTACCTTACCGAAGTTTTTTAGTAACTGTAGGGCGTCGGGGACGCCATCTTATCTAGCTGTGAAATAAGTGAGAGCTATAAACAAAAACTAGCTGCAAAATTTTTAATTATACTCATTTGCCTGAGAGATAGAAATCTTATGTTTTCTCCACAAATTTGCAATATAATATTTATATTTTTTTAATTAGAAATTGAACTCTATTTAAGTTTGAAATTTAGACAGAATTTTTAAATCATTATCCTAGTAATACATAAAAGAAAGGCTGAGATTTGAACATTTAATTTTTTTTTATTTAATTCTGGCAGCAACCTAAATAATTTTATTAGTTTTGATGTGCTAAGAAAAATAGTAAAGATTTTATTTTAGTGGCTATTTAAAGAGTTATAATTTATTCCTGAAATAATTACTTTTGAAAGTAAATAAAAAAAAATAAATTTCATCAGTACCTTTAATTATTTTTCTTTGGTCTTGTTTTAGTTATCAGTTTGATTTTTTTTTTTTTTAAATTTTGAGATGTGTTTTTTTGTTTTAATGCATTTTCTGTGTGGTATGTCAAAAACACTACATATACAGAAAGGTTATGGTATTGTATTTAAAAATTCTCATGAGATAAGGTATACCTTTCGGATTATTCACAACAAAATCAGTAAACTTGTTATTGACCATATCCATTTTTCCAACTTTTTCATTGTAATGGTTACCATTTCCAGCATTGTATTCATCATGAATTACGAGAAGCCGAAAAATGAGTTTTATAACATTATGTTAATTTTTGTAGCGTATTTGGTGCTGATTTTGAATGTGAATCATTTGAAAACGTGTCATAAATTGGCTTAATTATATAAATGTGCTTCCAATATTTATTTGAATTATTATTGATTAGCATTATATTCTTGAAATGCAACAATGGTTGATAAAACAACTTTTGTGTAATTTCTATAGTCCTCATCAGTAAATTTAATTTCAAGCCATTTTTTTAAAACATTTTTGTTAAAAAAATTAGAGGGATTATCTGTTAATTTGTATTCTTTATCTTTTGTATTAAACTATCATCATGAATAAGGTAAGTTTTTGAGAACTATCTTCAACGAGATTAACTGTAGAATATTTCAATGATTCAACTCCTGATATTTGTTGAAATTCGTCTCCTGAAAATAATTATTTCAAAAAGATGATACTTCTGGCTTTGGAAAGATATAGAAATTTTTAGCAACTACTGGAACAAGCTGTTTAATAAAAATTGTATTTTCACAAGTAACAATTTCTACACTTTGTCCCAAATCATGTATTTCACCTATCATAGGTTGTTCTTGTTTTTCATGTGTGGGCATATTTATCAATTTGAAATTTTTTGAAAGATTTGATCTTTTCAATTAGTAGCCTGCTTTTCTGTATTTTTTTCAGTTTGCTTCGCATTAACTATTTATAGTACATAAAATTAATAAACGTTATTAATAATCAGTTCAATTGATCTGCTCCATCTGTTCAATCAGTCCATTCAACTGTTTTTGTGTTCGTTATTTATTGTATGTATAAATGAACAAGGATAGTATAAATGTGTTCTGTCACAAATGTAGAAAACATAGGGAAAATGCTATCGTCCCTTCACTGGAATCAGAGACTGTGGATTGGTGGGCACATGCATCATTCTCTGGTGGCCTTATGTCCGAAGAAGCAAGATTACAGACAGGTTGTATGAGACCTACACTAAATGATAAAGTTTCACACAAAATAACACAAATAAAAAAAAACATAATTAAATGTATCTGTAGATGCTGTGGTACCGAAAAGTGTATGTTAGTGGGTGTAAACATGATATTGCAAACAAAATCCACAAACCATTTAGTAAAAAATTATCCTAGAAGAACTGATCTATCTTTTGGTATCGATGATCTTTGCCAAGCCGATTGAGCGGAAATGAACTATGGTACTCTTAATGGTATACATAATTAACAAAGGATTCTAACATATGTTAACTGTGATTGATATTTTTTCCAAGTTTGCATGGACGATACCAGTTAAAGATAAAACTGATGAAAATTTTACATTGCCATCTACTAAAAAATTTACAGAGAAATTATAAAAAAGAATTGTATAACAATTTTTTCAAAAATCAATTAATGATAACAACATAACACAGTATTAAACATACAATGAAAATAAATCTATTATCGTTGAGAGATTTTAATGGAACTTTGAAGGAAAAAGTGTAGAAGATATTTACTATTTGTGGAAGTTATAAATTGACAGATATATTACTAAAATTAATTATTAATTACAATAACACTGCTCACAGAAAAATTGGAATGAAACCAACTAATGTAAGTACAAAAAATGACACCTCTATTCTAATCAATATGTATGAGGGGAAAAAAGAATAACTACTAAAGCAAAGTTTGTTCTTGGAGATAATGTTCGTGTAAGTAAAACTAAAAATATTTGATAAGATTTATACACTTATTTGTCATAATTCTATGGATGGTAAGAAAAATGTAGTTGTATAGTAATTTTTTCTTATGTAAATGGATGACAAAAAAATTGAAAGTTATGAGCGTCAGTCATTTCCACCAACTGACCAGCAGATAAACAACTCGAATGAATACCATAAGAGGAAAGAATTTGATATACCAATAGGTGACACATTTTCATATTTGGATTAAGGTTATGAACATGAACAATTTAGATTGCAACACAGATTAAATAACGATTCATATAACAAAGATTCAACCATCGATCTTTGGGATAATTTTTTGATTCTAATTTTCACATATGGAAATTACTACGCACGGTAAAATTATTGAAAGTATTGGTAACTCTGGTGTAACTTCAGCTATGATGCATGCATCAGAATCATCAGATCTGCAATTATGTGATGTATAAATGTCATGAGGTGGAAAAATTATATATTTTTAATTTTATATACTTAATAAAATTATCTATCCATTAAAATTTTTATTTTGATTTATCAAATATTTTATGAAGCATATTAGAAGGGTGGCTACAAAATTACATCCCTTCACAGTTATAGCGATGATAATTCATTTGCGTAGACAACTTAATAAAAGGCTGATGGATCTGTAGATAGTGTCCCAGTTGCTGATAAAATTACTATCGAAGAAATTGTAATTATTAGGCCAGTTGTTGAATACGAAGCTAATTATAGAGATGGAACCAAAGCTAAACTTTACAAAAATTCAAAATTCCAATTACTTTAGATTATTGAAAGTACATCGAAAAAACTGTACCACCTGGTACAAATTCACTTGAATTTGATGTAAAACATCAGTATAAACCAATTCAATATGATATGACAAGCAATGTATTGCCGGCTCAAATGAACAGAAAAGAATACCGAAAACAAGAAAAGCACACTTCAATGTTTGATCATTCTTGTGTTAGAAATATTTTGATTAAAAGTGATATAAATGAAATATTTCCAAAAGAATATGTCTGACTGCCTACTGCTTGCAAAGATCCCCGAAATTCTAAAACTAAACTGTATTCAAATGTTACAAATAATTAACTGTACTACACCCAGATAAATTTCTTTCAGGAATACCATTATATGTTATTGATTGTTCTTATCGAAAAACTTATATTGTGAAGGATATAACTAATCTGAAACTAACAACAGATTTTGATAAGCCAATCGAAGTCACAACTATTTGTAATATAGTGCTAATTAGTGAATGTAATCCTATTTATGATATTAAAAGTGAATCATTCACCGAAGAGAGTTAATATGTGATAACTGTCGTACTTTTTAAATGATCCTTCTCTTTAAAACATATTTTGAATTATTTTATGACAATTTAAAATTATATTTTTGTTATACATAAGAATGTATAAGGTACAAGCAAAGCTTTATGTAATATTAAAAACAAAAATATTTTAACATTATATTAATGGTAAGAAAATATTACTTTCGCCCATTAATGGAACAAAGTTTTGCTTATATTGTTTAAAACCAAAATAGCTTAAAGATTTTAGAAAAATTGGTAAGGGGTGTTGTGTAGAATGCACAAGTATTAGATATTGCGATACTAACTACAAATGGGAATGTGGAAAAACTTATTCTATACAAAGTCAATAATATTATTTTAAATTTTAATTTAATATTAATGTAATAGAATTGAAACTAAGATAAATTGAAGAAGAAACTTAAAATAATTTTGAAAATAAAAAAAATATAAATTCGGTATTACTTAAATCATCCTACAAAATAAAAAAAATAAAAATGAACTGCATAATTTTTTTTGTAATAATGGAAGCCAATTTTCTGCGAGCTTGGTTGATAGTAAAACAACTAAACAATTTGTGCCACTAATAAGAAATTCTGATTTTTATAAATATATCTACCTTACCTAAAGGTCGATAACATTTAAACAAACAAAGCTATACAAATTCGTTATTGATAATATTACTAGATATAATAAAGTGGGTGAGTTTGAAAACAAAAGAGAACTTAGTAGTTTCCTTTTAATTTTTGATGAGTATAAATTTGAGGAGGGTTAAAATTGCAATACAATACATGATATTAGACCTAATATTCGTAGTGACGTTAGTGCATTTAATAATATGTTTGTCGATATAACATTTAGTAATGGAGAAAATTATAATATAAGTACACATCTCATGCTTTTCTTAAATGATTGAAAAAAAAAAAACGTGTTTGGAAGATGAAAATTTTAATAACAGGGTTGGGTTGGTTACAATAATTAATATAAAAAATTCAAGAACCCAGCAAAAATCTTCACTTTATACAAGATCACGAAATTTTTAAGTTAATAAAAATATCTGAAAGAAAAGTTTGCATTTATGTCAAATGATAACTTAAGTTTTATTGAATTTTATATTACCAAAATTACCGTTTGAAATTTTAATTATATTGAAAGTAGTACTGTTGAAGAAGTTATATTAAGTTCAAAATCAAAAGTTTATTAATATAAAACAATTGTATTAATATTAACAAAATAGCATAAATATATTATACTTAATTATTTTAAAAAATTTTTAGTTGCAGGGAGCAACGAAACAAAATAAAATTAGCACCCGAAAAAATTACAGATATGTAAGTAGCGCTGCCAAGCTGATGACAGAAGAATGAAATTCGCTTAGCATTACCAGAATGTGGTGCTATGTTTGAAAGGGTGTGTACGAGAGGGACAGAGAGAGAGAGAGAAAGAAAGGAGACACAAGGAAAAAGAAAGATAACGAAGGTCTAGGGGAGGGAGGAGAGTTGTGGACTCATAGCAAGGCAGAGAAGCCAGCCAGCACTTCGAACGACTCCCAGATGGCCTGCTTGTTGACACTGTCTTAATGTTACCTGTCTGCGCGAGGGCTTTGATGGGAGGGTAGCTGTCTGGATTTGGGTGCAGATGTACCCGTTGCTGCTATCGTCTGCAAAAATGATTTTTCTACCATATTTCACTGGCTGGCCCCAAGGCTTTCTACAAGAACCTGACAATTGCCCCACGTTGGTGTGTGACTTCCGCTTTGTAATGTTGACACCACAAAGTCAAATTATTTTGTTTGCAATATTGGTTTTAAATAGTTTCGAATAGATTTATTCGGCACTGACTATATTTTTGGACTATTATTGTGTGTCGTTTCGTTAAAACCAACAGGTGTAATTTGACTGGGGGGGGGGGGAGGATATGTTTTTAATATATCATAAATACCTATAGTAAAAGATCTCGTTTTCATTTTTTATTTCTTTAATTTATCATGCGGAAGTTACCATGCCTGTATGTGTGCTATATTTTGTGTTAAAACAAATGTAGGCCAACTAGCACGATACGTCACAAAACAAAAATATATTAAATGTGTACGTTTTCATTGTCGTGCTATATCAGTCAGGCTTTACCTGTGTTCGAACTCGATGTAATGATTCAACCAATTCAGATGTAACATTTATAATAACTAACTCATATAATGGTATTTTATTTACTTTATTTAAAGAGTATTGCATGTAGGGAATAAATATTCAGTACATACATACAAATACGACATATTACACGTTTTTTTGCAATGAGTCTATTTTCGAAACTTCAGGGTCACATGTTTTAGAGATTATTCCTGTACCATTAAGTACGCTGCTAACGAATATTTTATAATAGACCTAAAGGCACCGAATCATAGTGTATGCTAAAGCTAATAACTAGTTACATTATGAGGATTCTATTGTAAATGTTTACAAATTAGCAAAAAAAAACTGAAAGGAAAGGCATACATGAACCTAAAAATTAACGAGTAATTAAATTTAAATGCAAATAATTTATACGGTTGGGCAATGTGTCAGAAATTGAGTACTGGACAAAATTATTGGATGAAAGGAAAATCACTAAAGGAATTTAGAGATTCAGAAAATATTAATGGCGCTAACTTTGCTGATTGGGAATATTGTTTCAATTTAGAGGTAGATCTAGAAATACCAGAAAAATTTCATTGGTTTTCTGATGATTGTGCTCCTGCTCCTGATCATGAACCTATTAAACAGATATCAAGATATCAACAAGAATTAATTGCTAAAGGATTAGGTAGTAACCAAGAATTTAAATATAATAAATTATTGTATACATCAAATAAGAAAAAATTGGTTGTCTGTAAAGTCGGTTTACTGACGATAGTTGAACGTGACAACGTCTGCACTTGATACTCGATCAAAACATGTAAATGTACTATAGTATAGCAGCTGTCCACGCAGACGCATCGCTCACTCAAGTAGGAGAGAGACGGATGTCGAACGCTGCCGAACGCAAAGGCCGATTGTACTTCTTTGTCGCTC
>PNEQ01040465.1:0-26609 GCA_003012365.1 Medauroidea extradentata | reverse complement strand
TTAGTAATTTTGTTCACCCTCATACCCTAGTGCTCATGTACCTATCAGTATAAAACAATCAGTAACACCGCCGAGTGGGATCATTAACAGTACCTGGACAGACCACCCCCTGAGTGTAAGAGTCTCGAAGTGTAATACTGGGGAGTATTGCTGGCGCCCACCCTAACATCTCATATAACATCTAAATTAAATTGATCTCGTCCCGCTCGAGAGAGAGTGTCACACTGGAATATGGTGCTATGGACTTATTATTTGACAATAACCTACAGGGCTTACAGTACTAATATACACATGATAAGTAAAACGTTATCATATGTCATTCTATCAATGAACATCTATGTAGACACTCCCTCTCTGCCCGGCGCACGTCCTTGGTCCTTAGCCATTAAGGGCGGAGAGAGATAACGTGGTTCATCACGCTGTGCTGTGTTGCGACATCAGCGATGGCTGACCACTTGGCTTGCCGCATGCTGTTGCTGTATCACTGCTGACCCACGCTGCTGTTACTGCTTTATCAAATATAGGCAAGGTTTTCACACATCTGCTGATTTCCTGGAACAAAATACTGTACAACATTAATTTAATATAGTATTACAGTATTTCTTTGTGACAGTCTCTTGCTGTAATATTTGTACTGTCTCATTACGGTATATCTTTTTGTGGTTTTTGTGGTACTATTTAACTTTGGCTTAAGAAAATACTTATCACTGAAATATATAACTACATTAATTACAATGGTTACCGGTGTATGTAGAATGCAGAGCTTTCTGTACACTTGTCAGCTATAACTGTAATTTTCTGAAGTGAATACTTTACTTAGCCATTTTGTCAATTGTGTTGTGGTTAAGTAACCAAAAAAATTTTAGCAACACATTTATTTATTTATTTTTAATAACAAACACGTTACAAAGTGAATTATTAGCATTTTACATTTCTTTAGTTGTCACATGTTTGCTTTGATAATGTTACTGTAAAATGCATGTCTATACATGACCTGAAATAAATGTAAGCTTTTAGTGCTCCGAAACCTAACAATGATGTTAACATTATGCTTATAGGAAAACATTACTTGTGATGTCGGTTCATGTAATGTTGCGACATTTAGACACATATCCCAGTGTTATACGAGAATTTAACTGTATTTAGGAACTATTTTATTATTTGTGTAACTCATAGTACATAACTTATTTCACAAACAAGACAAAGCACAAGATTACGACTTGCTGAAGTGAAAATGTTTTGATAACTCTGTGCATTTGTTGCTATGGTAATGTCACTATAAAGAACTCTGGATTAAGACTTTTGGTTAATTCAGGGGAGGGAATCTCAAGTACTCATTTGATAGATATGGATTTTATTTTGTGGCACTGGAAGGATGCACATTCTCGTAATTTTGTGAACTAATATAAAATTAATACAAATAAGTATTGTGAAGCTATTTTTTTCTTATATTCTTCCATTTAACTTTTAAAACTTTCTCAAGAGAGTTTCAAGTCAGCAAATATGTTTTATGGGATGTTATGTACTCTGTTAAACTTATCTCTCTCACCCCGTGGATCCAGCCCTGACAGACAGAGTGTAGGCCAATCAAAGCTCACAAACCACTTTCTCTATCATTAGCAGTGGCATTCCTTCCAGTGTCTTTACTTGTACTAAACATTTGAGTGCTCATCATTCTGTTCTTGAATTACTTAAGCATAATAATATTCTACAGTAATATTTAATATTATTAATATTTCTCATATTATGTAAAGGAGTGCTGTATTTACAATGAGTTCATACAATACTCTGTAATGATTTTGATTTTATTCTTCAGTATTTGTTTAAAATGTTCTTATAACTGGCTAGTTACTGTAATTTGTATACTATCTGTACTTCATGCTAAACTTAGTTGATTCTAAACCATCATCAATAAACGGCAGAATTTGTTGGAAAACACTCTTCACTAACTTGAAAATGGGAGATTACGGAGGGTGTGATGTGCTATAGTATTCAAAAGAAGTCATAGGCTATATGTAGGATTTTTCAGTTCAATTAGAAATTAAATTTTGCCTTCACGAAAATGGATTTTCAAGTAATCAAATATATTTCACAGTATAGGTATCAAGTTTTTTTAAGTCACAACAAAGAAAATATTGCAAAGATTGTGTTTTTCATTGTTGAATGCACTTAATGTACTGTTTGTGCTTTTAAGTTCATGATGCTTATTATACATGACACTAATTGCCTTGCAGATAAGGCATATAATTTTGTATTAAAAATGTTATATGGCCACTGTTATTTTTCCGTATCGTTGAAGGTATTCTAGGAAAAATATGTCATGTTTGCTTTCTTTCGAAAGTATTCAGTAACTGATTATTATAAAGCTGCATATCTCAGAAATATTTTCTGTCACTTACAGATGGCTACAGTGTTCTGTCAGTGAATAGTTGTTGCTAGATGGCTGTGCTGATTCTTCAGTACAAAGTTGCTTTGTTAGCTTCGTTTGGAAAAAATTTTAAAACTTTAAGAGGTATGTAGTAAAAACGGTATTTCTTACAGTGTACCTGTACAATTTATGCTGGCATTTATGGTTCTGACTATACTAAACTTGATAACAGCACTTCATAAAGTAATGACAAACTGTGTGTCTGACATTAATATTATTGTATATGTTGCAGCTATTGAATGGTGCATACAGCTATTTTGCCCTGCTGAGAAAGATCAAGAGGGGAGAAAACATAATTATAGAAGACCATTGTTTAAAATATATAATCAATTAATAACACATAGATAAAAATATTCACGGAATATAATGTAAGTGAAAGAAAAGGTATTGTGATATTCAGTAATAGTTAAATAAGGTTGGTAAGGAAGCATAGATGATTTGTACTTAAATGAACTTGTTTTGAAATTGAATTTTAATGCTTTGCTAGTAATGGAAAGTAGTACTTAGCATAATGTCTGTACAAAAAATTAATCATGTAATTTAGTGTACTTTATGTAGTTGTATTCCATGTGTTAAACATTCAATTATAGGCCCTACCATGCATTTTTTTGTGAATAAAATATGGTGCTTGAAAAGATCTGCAAGGAACTATGTCAGTTTAAACTTTCTGTTAAAAAGTTTGTAGTAAAATATATGGCATTAATATATTTTTATGTATATTTTATACAAAAACTCAGTGCAAATTTTTGCAATCAAAATTAAATTATGGTGTTTGAATTATCAAATCGTTTGAAACTTTACATCTGTAAATGTTACAGTAAATGGCTCTCTGACTCAGGAACAATCCAAACATGTTTGTGAACTTGGCTGTTGTAACTATACATCTACTTTCGGGAATTTTTGAGTAATGCTGAGCTGACTTGAAGCAAGTGACTCACTGAACTCCATTGCTTATTTTTACAAATGCATTCTCTCTGAATGAATAATGTATAATTACTCATTCATCAATCAATGAAAAATATGGTGCATCTGGTATAAACAGTTATTTCTTATATGGAATGAGCTGGTAGTTAATGGTCAGAAAATATGTGATAATTGGTGGGAAAGTGGTCTTGCGGAACAAAAAATGTAAATGTAAATACTTTAATTATTTTTGACGTTTTACTTTGCAGTAAGTTCGTACTTTGTTAAATAATTTGGTTTATTTTATAGTCTGAAGTATAAACAGTCTTAAATTTTATTTAAAATTGCACCATGTATTGTGTTACATTTAGAGTGTTGTTGTAAAAATTTAATTTGAAGTGTTTGCTGTCAGTAACGTGCTGGGACTATGATTCGTTAAGGTTGTAGCCATATAGTAGTAGAAAGTAAAGAATGGCAGACATGCCAGTAGTTATTTAATAGTGCTTTATGGTTTTATTAAAAAGTCATCTTACTGTAGCATTTACAACAGCTGGGTTCTAAGTGGAACAAGGATCATTGGCAGCTGTTACTGCAGCCATGTGCAATTGACAGTCAGTAGAGAAATCAAAATGGCAAATAAGTCCAAAGGGGCAGAGGCCTAAAGCAGGGATGATTTTGAGCATTCAATTTCTTATAGCGTTTGGCTACAGACCATATAGTTCCCTACAAAGGATATGCAGTTTTCTGAATCTGTTTCGGACAAACATATTTAAGGACAGGGCAATGTTAAGAGTTAAGCAGCAGGTACTTAAGACTTCACTGAAACTTAATACCCAGTTGCTGGTGCTTTTGAAAACTGCTACTTGGAATCATGTTCTATTATTGATTTTTTCTGCAGTTATGATAGTCTGTGTTGTATTATGTCAGTCAAAGTGGCTGGAATTTTTAGGGATTACAGTGATTTTTATGCCATTATTAACAAAAGTTGCTTGACAGTTGATTTATTTTTGTATATTGTGAAGCACATATTTGTATTTTATTAATAATAGGCTTACCAGATTTATTTAGTGAAATGTAGGATACACATGGTCAAAATGTAGGACATCATAAATTGTAGGTAAAATGAATGTTGAGAGGTGGTGAACAATAAACAATCACATATCTTTTAACACCTAATAATGCATACATCCATGCCTCTTATCTTTATCAGCAGAAAGCATTATAAAGTCACATATTGTTATTATTATTGCATAAAAGTCTTTAAAAGTTATTTATCTTTTCAAGGTAAAACCATTATATTTATAAGCAGTAAACTGATTTTATTTATATTATCTACCTTTATAGATTTG
Source organism: Medauroidea extradentata (assembly GCA_003012365.1). NCBI lineage: Eukaryota > Metazoa > Arthropoda > Insecta > Phasmatodea > Phasmatidae > Medauroidea > Medauroidea extradentata. Next base: position 21,929 of record PNEQ01040465.1, on the reverse strand, counting down.
TAATAAAACTCAGAACTTAAATGTTTAAAACTTTGTTTGAGTAAGATGATACAGATCTGTCTTGATTACAGGCACAGACTTGCTTCTCTTTGTTGTGTGTTTTGTGAAGACAAATGAACTTAAAAATATTTCATGTCTATGTTATAATAAAATTAGTCTGAGTTTAGAATGTAAATTTTATTGGAATTATTTAAGAAATAAGTATGGATAGAATGTGTCGGCTGGCAGATTGCACTTTATATTATGCCCTTGTCTTTAGGTCGTATTGCTGAACTAACAATCAAGTATCGAACACATAAAAAAAAATGTGTGTTTGGCATTATTTTGTAACAACTTTATTATAGAAGAGGTAGGAGTTTTGCAAGAGCCAAAAATCACTGCCATAGAATTTCCACCAGAAAAAAATGACAAATATGTAGCTAGGTCTGCTTACAATCAATATTATTGCAATAATCTGCCATTGTATTGGCCTTTACGTGTCAAACATTAAAAAGTACTTGAAGTGCACAGTCGCAGTCTTAGAAATTAACATCACAATTTTTACCATAAAATCTAGGACATTATGATTACTTGAATATTTCTCCGGGACAAAGTGTTGAAATATACAATATGTCCGGCATTTTCTGGACGGTAACACTCATTAATAAGAACCAAGATATATAGATATTATTAAAAATGGTCTTAGAGGTTAAGATCATGTATGTTGCACCATTTTCTCCTCTCCATGATCGCTGACAATGCAGGAAACACTAGTTACAAGCCCATCCCACCTTCTGAGTGATAGATAGCGACACTTGAAGTAATTTTTTTGGGTGTTACAAATGAAATATTAAACTATTCAATTTCTTTTATTTATTTACATAGATCAAGTTTACATCCAAACTGTTGCACTCCTGTAACATCTTCCATGATCATTACAATCTGAAATATTATTAAGTTGTCGAAATCAGGTTGTACAAAAATTTCTTGTAGCGTTAAATTTATGAAGACAGGGACAATTCCGCCTTCGATGCCGTAATGACCCCTCTGCACCGGTGGAAATGAATTCCAAAACAATGTTAAAGAAGGTTTAACCAAGGTCATTGTGAGTACAGGCTATGTTGGCTTGCTTTATATCGCATACTTGTTGCAGCAACTGGCCTCAATGACTGCTGTGCTTAAATTACTGGGACCAAGGCATGATCGAGTCTTTCACACAGGCTGGCAGAGTCATGCCAATGCACCAAGCATAATCCAATCAAGACATCACATGACTCGGCGATGGACTTTCTAACAAAAAAATTAACTTCAACCAGTTGCGGCTGTAATGAAGACTTTACTTACTTGTGGTGAAGTGAAGGTCTTCTGTTACACTTAACCACGCAATGGAAAAAATGCATAAAAATTACTGAAATTATCTTATAAGTTACAGTTTTTCCTTATTATACATGTGTTGTGCAGTCTTGGTTCTATCCTTAACAGAGAAAGACAGACATAAAAACAAATTGAGCTTCAAGGTATCGTAGACTAAGTTAACAAACCATTAAGCACTGGTATACAAGTCAACGGTTTGGTAAATTAAAAAAAATTATGAGGTAATACCAAACTGTACTTAAAACTGAGATAAACATTCACAAATAACTTTCATAGCACACATTGTAACAAACTATTATTCATCTTGACACTAACAATTATTCCAGAAAAATTAACAGTTTGAGACAGTAATTAAAATACTTGTAGCCTTTTCACTCAGAAGTGAGCAAATGCATGCACAGATACACACACACATGAACACGCAAGTACACATCGTGGGCATCATGCCAGAAGGGCGTATCAACCATATGTGGCACATAGCTGATACGCCCTTCTGGCATGACACCCTCGACATGTATACACTCCCCCCCTCCTTTCAACACCCCCTTCAAACACACACTTGGGACCCAAATGCCAGAAAGAATTGCAGTGCGTTCAGTCAGAAGACTATTAACCAGCACCTGCAACAGACAAGAACCAGCAGTGCTCACAATGGAATTGGAGGACAATGGTGACACAATACTCTTTCAAGGATTTGGCATACTGGAGAGCTGCGACAGTTAGTTAACATTCATTGGTAAACCCAGAGAGTGAGAAAACAACCTGAAAAGTTGAAGGACAACGTGTAGTGATGAATGTGTATGATGCAGCCCGAGATCAGTGCAGCATTTTCGTTAGCACCTTGTTAAGAGTGATGAAAACTGTATGATCATGTTGTATCATTAAGCAACTTCTTGGGAAGGGGAAGGAGTTATGTATCGTATTATGGGAGGGTGGTAGTGTGTGTGTTGCAATTGTTAACAAAGTGGTTAGACCAGTTATGGCGGGACTTAATTCACTGTGATAAGGTAGAGTGTTGCACATATTAATGCGATGCTGATACTGGGTCACTGTAGCTGTTGTTAATGGAGTGTTGCATCACAAGAACATTATTTTGATTGAGGAACTTTCAAATTTTCAAGTTTTACAATATCTGCGTATATAAGTTATCAGCTGATGATCATTTAAAAAGTTTAAAGCCCTAATAATTTTACTTTAAACAAACTTAGTAATTTACAACAGCAATCAATGCAAAAAGTATCCGTGTCACATTTTAGAAATATTACTATTATTTGGCTATATATTTGTCTGTGATAATTTGTCTTAGTGTCCGTTTTGAGTAGTTGTTTTATGATTTTTAGATAGTGTTCTGTATTGCTAGTATTATCTACAGTTAACATAGTGTACTGCAATAAGATTGTGTTTTGGTGTCTACGTCTTACATGCAGTCTTAATAGAGTCATACAGGTTGTCATAAGGTTTTTCGTTGATAGGTAACTGTAGTACAAATATTCGTAACTGCCTATATTTACAGAACTGTGCTGAATTATTCCCAAAACTTAAAAAATAACTATATGCACCGGAATTCCCTCAGCTGTCCATTTAAAAAATATTGCATCGGCATGAAGAATGTGTAATTACTCATTGATTCCCCTTGATTAAGTTTTCATCAGTGAATGACTTAGTAGGTGCATCAGTCAGACCCTGTTATTTCCCGTTTGCTGGTAAGAGATGCTGTTTGACAAAGTGGTGAGGAACAGATAGTTAATATTTAGTAAAAATGTGATGTGGTAACTTGTCTGCAAGCAGTTTTAAGAAACCAAGTATGTAGCTGGAAAAACTTACATTCTTTTTGATGTTTTCTTTTGATGAATGATGAGACCCTCCCAAGTGAAATATTAATTTTGTTTTCTATCTAGAATATAAAAAGGATTAGAGTTAATGTAGATATTACACAGTACATTCACAACATCTGGGTGGAGAGAGGAACACAGATAGTTGGTTAACATTATTGCATGTGCAGTTGATGGAAAGTGGAGAACAGCAAGCAGTTTTGCCACAATGGCAAACAATTCACCATATTCAAAGGAGCAGAAGCCTGTACTAGACATGAGTTTGAACATTTGGTTTCTTAGAGTGTTTGGACTTCTGCCACTGGACACAACTTCCTCTTGGAAACATGTTCTACATTGTTTCTACTCTACCATGGTGGTATTCAGTCTTGTCGTTATAGTGACTGCCAATGTGGCTGGGATGTTCAGGGACTGGGGTGATTCTGATGCCATCATTAACAATATATGCTTGACAATGGCAGTATTGTCATCTCTTGTGAAGTATTTATATTTTATTTATAAGCGCCAGGATATAGCGCTGTTATTAAGAATGCTCTGGAAGTTTGAGGTAATATATGCACATCAGCTACTGGCATTAAATTTTTTCCTATTTTTGGTGTTATTTTAAGGGAGTCCATAATTTATAAATCAATAAAGCATATAAATAGTAGCACTGAGTGTACAACTGTACTATTGTATTCTCTAAAACTAAAATTGTTTTTTATTACTGTTGAAAAACAAGTGCAAGTGAAACTATATACGTACTGTATTTCAAAATATGGCATGTATGGGTTTTATGTTGTGGAGTCTGGTACCTAAACATTTAGATGTGAGCAGTAAAAGACTAGTTAAAGAAAATCATCTCTTGAGTGATTGAAATGTGTTTTATATTTTCAGAAAAATCAGTTTCAGTACTAGATGGACCAATTCCTCTGGTCAGTATCTCCAACGCATGCTCTTAAGTTTCCTTTTGGCCATCCAAGCAGTAGTTAACAGGTAGTGCTTGACCCACTTTGTTGTAGGTTAGGATAGAGATAGAGACATTGGGATCCTCGGTAAAGCAGGCACAGTGCTAGGAGTGTTGCTTCTGTACAGTTGTGAGATGTCACAGCTTTCATTCCTGGCGGCTGCCTCTATCAGGCACTACATACAGTGTAAGGGATATTACTTGCTTATTAAGAGAAGCTGAACTGCCCTAGTCCTGATGACCTTGGTTCTGTGACCAGCCAGATACCCTATGCTGCTTTTGCATTATTGCCACACAGCACTGGACTTCCTTCTGATAACATTTGATGACAAAGTAGTTGCAGTATTAGAGGCTACTGGCATGTCTGGTATCACCAGTAGAAAAGTCTCTCTATGTTGCCATTTGATTGAAGGTTCTGCTTTGGCATTGGCAACTACGGGGATTGGGTTTTCGATACATTTGCTTGTCTGAAGCAGTGTGTCTGCTCCTTGGATTTTCTCTTTTAGGGAAGGGGGGGGGGAGGGCTATGTCAGTCTTGGTCATGGGTTTTTTGACATGAAGACTAAACTGGGGTGGGTACAGGAACATATATGCAGTTGCGGCTTAAAACAATGGTAGGACATGACACAGTGGTAAATCTTATTTTTCAGTTACAAACCACAGGTGGTTGACGTTAGCTCGAGACACACAATAGTGGCTGTCGCTCTCCTTGCAACTGCAATTCCACCTGCTGTGCTGGTATAATCTCGTCAGTTGTATTGTACGCAGTCTTTTGGTCAGAACCATTAACCGTATTCAACTGGCTATCATACCACAGTCAGAAAATGTTAGATATACAATCTCTCAAAGAGTTACACAGCAAGGGCCTCCTCGTGTTACTAACCATACAATAATTTAAGTAATGTCAGATAGTTGGCTTACAGTGCACAGTATTATAGGCTGCATCCTGTGAGGTGGAACAGCCATCACCATCAATGGTCAACTCTGTCCTAATTGTTGCTTTAACTTTTTTAAAATGAATTTTTCTACATTTGGTTATGATGATGTGCAGAATGTATCTTTGTTGACAGTTTAATTAATACATTACTGGAATTGTTTTATGAATTGGTGGAATTACCCAAAAAAGACATATGCAATTTAAAAACTTGCGTCAGTACAAGCCATTGGAGTGATTTTATGTTAATTTTAAACTTACAGCCAAGTCATTGTACCTATAAGTCTAATGTGCAAAAATATGTCTGGGAAAAAGTTACTGAAAAATTGTATTAATCCAAGATAGTAATCAATGTTCTACCATCAGCCTCCTTGCATCAGTTCGTAAGTTGCAGGCGTGGCTTACTTACACTTGTTTTACATACTGACAGTTCAGCCAAGAACTTTAAATTGCAATTCTAAGAATCCCAAACCTGCAAGTCTGGCAGCTTACACTTTACAATTAGTGTGGTTTCCTTCCCAACATCCATAATACTCCTATCCAATACAGTGCTGTGCTAAAGCTAAGCAAATGGAAAGAGACATTTCAAAATACTAGCAATACAGTTACATTATAATTTGCAATTTGGTTTTGGGCTGTTGTGTTGTGGAGAAGAGGAGACACAACAATTAACGAGGTTTTCAATTTCGTGCCTGGATGCCACTTGCAGAATGTGGTTATGATAAAGCTCTGCAAGTAAGGGGATAAAGTCAATCTCATATCCTATTTCTGACTTCTTTCATATTACACTAGATCCCCCGATTTTACGTACATTAACTGTTCCATGTATCTCATTAGTAAAATTGCCACATTCGTAAAATTTATGGAGCCATTTTCAATCCTCCCCACTGTAAAATGTTAATGTGGCATTTTTTTCGCAAAGTACCTAAAATTAAAATTTTTTAAAAACAGAACATTAATTTAGTGCAATGGTTGCATGTTGTGTGAACATGTATAATATATTTAACAGTTTTTTAAACAAAACACTTATTTAATGCAATGGTTGCATGTTGTTTGAATATGCGTAAGTATAATACTTATAATAAAATTAATGTAACCTGGCACGCAAACAGAATTTAAACAAAGCAACATGAGTGCATAACTTATTTTTTACGTGTCGATAAAGACATACGAACATATTTTAAGCAAAAAAAAATAACAAGCGGTTGAAAGTAAATATTGTTATAGTTCAATACCAATTACTTAAACACATTTATAACCAAAAAGGGTTTACAGGACTTGGGACTTCTCGCAAAAGGAAACTTAAAATTAATAATGTGCACCCAACTTGTTTTTCAGAAGGGTGTGAGATTAGTATACATTCATTTTAAAAATTGAAATAATAAGGTCTTGAATCCAAAGTATTTTGGCAAGTACATATTTACTGTATCTTTAAAAAAAATTACTTAAAAAGTACGGTGCTTCTTATCTAAAAGATATTGCCATAAAAAATCTTCCCTCCCTTCCTCCCTCATCTGACTTGCTAAATATGTGTTGTTAAAGTTAGTTTCTAAGTTCTAAGCAAGCAGTTAAAATAAATGAACAGCTCATCACTCATGCATATAAAAATAAATTCAGGCACTAGTACTGTATAATATAATCAAACATACTTGCTTTGTTGCCGTTCTCAGACCGTCTTCTTCTCTTTTTTGTGTGTGGCTTTTTCATGTGGTACTATTGTACACTATTGCAGAAATCTCTCCAAAAAATTGCATCGAAAAACAAACTGTGCTGGTCCCAATACTGCAATACTATATTTTGCTTCCTTAACAAAGGAAAGGACTGTAGGAAATAAGCCTACACTTCACTGCGTGGTGGATACATTTTGACACGGTAGAGAGTAAGAAATCAGAAAAAAACATAAATAGGTCTGCTTGATAGTTAAGTTAAAGGTAATTCATGAGGTGGCTACCTCATCACGAGACTTTCATAACTGCCAATCAGAAATTACATGATTCAGGTACATTTAAGGCATGCGGTGGGTTTGGGCACCAAAGAGATTTTCATACAACAAATGTGGAAGAAGTATTACATGATATATATAAAAACTGTGCCGTTTCTCATGGAATTGTTTTGTCCCACCTGCGAAGGGTGCAGGCCTTACGACCAGAAGATTTCTTTCGCTCCTCTATGTGATTTTTCGCAGTGCTTTCTGTAATAGTGTACGGTTGTTCCTCATTTTACTTCCATTATATTTTGTTTACTGATACAGCAACATTCATTAGAGATGGTTATTTTCACAACACGAACCATCACATGTGAGACATCAATCCTTATGTAACCGCCAGCACAGCGAACTAGTACAAATTATCTGTGAACCTCTGGGCGGGTAGATGTGGGTGATGATCTTATGGGCCGTACCTGATGCCGTAATTGACTGGGTACCTCCGTAGACATTTTTTACAATTTATATTGCCCAATTTTATCACAGCTATGCTGTTTGTTACCTGAGACTTACATGATTACAACAAGATGGCATTCTCCACATTTCACAAGAGTTATATGTGATCATCTCATTGTAGAATTCCCAGCATTATGTTTTGAAAGAGGTGGGTCTGTTGTGTAGCCAGCATCTTTTCCAGACCTTAGTCTGCTTGACTTTTACATGTAAGAGTTCAAGCCTCTGTTGTAGGACACATCCATTCAGTCAGAAGGAGATGTGTTAGGATTGTGACAAGGTTGAAGATACACCTGGTGTTTTATAAAGAGTATGCCAAAATTTCATATGCCAAATTAATTGCAGTGAGATAGGTAGCCGACTATTGGAACACTTGTAGAGTAGCTTCTGACAGTAATACATTCAACTAGTAGCGTAAGAACTTAGGTTTCTTTGTGTGACAACAACCCCTTTCAACATGTTGGGAGTTGGTTACTTGTATTAGGTGACCATAGGCCTTGTGGTAGAAAAGAGGTCATGTAAAGTGAAAAAAGTAAGACAACAAGAAAACAGTAAAGAGGATGATACATTTTAGTGTATTTTTTGCATCACAAAATGGATTTCCAAGTCAGTACTGCAGAAAAATTGCCAGTGTTTCACTACAAGTTAATCTGCTGAATTGAACTAGTTGCACGTGTTTTCTTTCAAATATTTACAAAACAATGTAAACTTAGTAACAATTTTTAACTATCTGTCTCATAATTTTTTGCTAGCTTTTTGTATGCGACATTGCACTCCAGATCATAGATAAAAAAATTTTTTTTTACTAATGATAGTAAATGTGGATTTTACGTTCCAAGTTTCTAGAAAAATAGAGAATACGTTGAACTGTGTTGGTAACCATTACAACAGTGTCAAGACCAGTCTTGTAGAAAAAAACAATAACTTTCTTCATCGACTAACTAATGTTATTAAGAGGGTGTGGTAGATATATAAGCACTGAGTTCTACAATTCAAATCTACACTTTTTGAAAGTCAATATAGAAAAACTGCAAAACAACAATCCTTATATTTGGAAACTTTATTAGCAAATGTTTACCCAGAATTATCAATTTGTTAAGCGTGAGATCTCTTGCGCCGCAATTAAATGTACAATATTTCAGTGCCAGAGATTGTTTTTCTGATATACATTACTCTAGAAAAAGTTTTTCTCAAAAAGTTGGCAAAAACTATTGTCTGGGATTGCTGCTTTTTAATTTTTGTAAATTGGCTTTGAGAAACCTACAATTCTAAACTGATTTTAGCGCTGAATTATTTATGTCCCATGCACTTTTAAGGTACCTTATTGAATTATTTTATTTTTCGCATTTACAAAATTCTGTGAAGAAAAAATGTGAATTTTATTTTTGTTGCATTACAGTATTAGCATCACAGTTTGAACTTCCAACATATATTTAGACCACAATCAGTCCAGCAAAACAAGACTGTAAAAATTGCTGGACTGATTGCGGCTTAAATACACATTTAATACTCAACTGTGATGCTTCTACGGTAAATAGAATCAAAGCCATAATGCCAAATTTCACATTTCTCTTTTCGGAATTTGATAAAAGCGAATAATTAAATAATCCAATATGGGAACTGATGCCGAACTTTAAATTGAGTGTAATGAACACATACAAAAATAAATTACAAAACTCGTGAAAATTATGTAGAATGTGATAAGCATGCTAGTACGTATACAGACGATCAACAGTACGCCTGCCCATTGTTTGAACAATTATCATCAATCTCACTTATTCCTAGTGTGAATGAAGGGTATTTTTTTATGAATAGAAATTTGCATTTAATTTTTGGTATACTTTTGTCTTTGCTTTAATAAATACTGTACAGTAGTAGTAAATATAAACTATTGCAATGGTGAGAACATGTTTACATACAACCTCTCTCAAATGCATTACAAGTAAGGAACTGAATAATTTGCATGCAAATGTTCACAGCATAAAAAAAAAAAGTAGCACTAAATTGCCAAAAAAAAAAAAAAAAAAGAACATAAATGCTTTTAGGGAAATTCCCTCCGGACACTGAACATTGCAGTAAAAAATAGGACAGCTGGTCATCCTGCGTGAACACACAGTTATTTTATTAACATAGAGGTAGAGTGGCTGCCTATGAAGCACTGTAACTGCGTGTACAATGAATATTCAAAGCTTAGTTAAAAACTGTCACCAAAACTATAAAAATTGTCAAAAAGGACCATTTGAATAGTAAAAGAAAAATTTATATAATTTGTAATTTAATATTTAAAAATTAATTAATTTAGTCTATACTTTTGGCAAAATAAGAGGAGTATTTCCCTTGTGGATGTTTTAGAACATGTTGTGAGAAAACTTTCATGTTTATCCGTCACAATAATTTCTATGCTTGTACATAAGGAAATATGAATAATTTAGTTTCCAATAATTTTAATTTTTATTTTAGTTACATATGTTTCAGCCATAAATATTTTTACTAAAACAAATATTTACACAATAAGTTCTAAAACTAAGTTAGACAAAATTATTGCTGTTTCCTTACATATAAGTGTAGAAATTATTGTGGCAGATAAACTTGATGAAGGTTTTCTCACAAAGTGTTGTTCCTGAAATATTCATAATGGGAAATTCACGGTTAGTTCTTTTTAAGTTACTGCAGTCTGAAAAGGCCATTGTTAGCTATGTTGGAGGGCTTAGAAACAGTGTTTTTAATGAGTGTGGTGTCTTAACAATGAGATTCCGACCTAATCTGAAGTTTGTTTTCTTTTCGTACTTTGGCACAATGGGCACACGTGGCATATTTTCATAGAATAAACCTGTTTTACGTACATACTGCAATGCATTTGAAACATGGAGTAGCTGCATTCTTAAGGATGTTGCCTATCTTGGAGCTCTGGTGAGAGCAAGGTCAAGGATTTGTAAGTTCAATCATATTACATGGAGCTCAGAACCTATTGATCCTACATATATATCACCATTGACTTTTTTTTGTTCAATTTCCTGCAGCTCACATTGCTATAGGGTTTCATGAAAACTACAAATAAATGAGTGTATTGTCATAAAGAAACATTTGAAAGCACGTACTCATCGTGACAGTGTTATTCCTATAGCAACATTTTTCTCATATTAATGCAGAAAATTTTATTAGTCTAAAATTTATATCTTGAAAGGTGCCTGATTTGGTACTGTTACATCCATTTAATTTGAGCATGAAATCTGGCACAGTTCGGTGGTATAGGTATTTTTATGTACTGGATGTATCAAATCTCAATTTAACACATACTTTCATTATTACGTTCTGCCAAATTTTGACTTTTATCTGTTATTTGTTTAATATAATTATATTTCATTAATTATTTTTTGTCATTAAACTTTTTACTGACAACAGTGTACATAATGTAAATTAGGTATTCACTTGTTCCTTCTTTCTTCTTCTTTTATTTGTGTGATTTCAATGCTTTTTCCCTCTTTAAAAATTGTGTGTTTATAATCTTATGCTTCATTACTTATGTAACTTGTCTAATGTATGAATATTGATATTCACAAAATATTAATTCAAAACAGCAACATACGGGATATATCTTTGCTTATGATAATTTTTTTAAGTGCATTTCCAGTTTTTGTTAAGGAATTTAATGTTATGGAAGGAAATACAGTAGTTGCTGTTTTTTCTTTTCAGAAAAATGGTTAGCATATACATATTCTAAATCTTTCTCCTAGAGCTGATATATAACAGTAACATTCTTGAGTAAGCTCAACTTCCAATGAACTCTGAGAAGTGTTATTAATAAGTTTGAGTTACAGAAAATTATTTTACAGTGGGCTTTACTATAATAATGAAGGAAAAGTGTTAAATCATTAGTCATGCCTTTGTGTTGTGACAACATGAATGTCAACAGAAATTCCCTTTTCACTGATTTCCCGTGCTTTACCATTCATCACTGAATTAGTAATAAAGTGTGTCTGGCTTTCTCAGTTATTTGCTAAAAGGGTAAACAAAGAAAACACTTTCTATTTGCTTGGGAGTGATGCTCTTTGACAAACATGACAGCAAATATAACATTTCCTAGGAAAGAGATTATTAATATTCACAAAATGTGTGCTGTAGTGCTTTGTATGCAAACATTTTTAAAAATGCAAAATTACTTCAAATGCAAAATTCATAACTCACTGTCTTCAATCACTTTCATTCTGTTTGACTTAAACTTTGTGTATGTTCATACTCCTTCAAGTTAAGTATTCTGTTTATATCAGCATGTAATATAAACAGCACATTATATTGTATATGCTCATGAGAGCTGGTGATAGACTGGAAGAGGAATTTACTGACTGTGCTTGGCTAAGCAAATTGAATCTTGCTGAGCCAAGTAAAGGTGCTAAAAACAATTGAGTTTACCAGAATGTCAAACGAGTCCTTGTGTCAAAAGAAGCCTTTAATTGATATGAGTTTAAACATTTGGTTTCTTAGAGTGTTTGGGCTGCTCGGATTGGATACAACGGACACTTGGAAACTTATACTACATAGTCTGTACTCTGCCGTTGTTGTTTTCAGTCACGTCATTATACTCACAGCCAATGTGGCTGGGATGTTTAGGGATTGGGGTGACTTTGACGCCATCGTTAATAATGTCTGCTTGACAGTTGCTGTATTTTCGTCTCTTGTTAAATACTCCTACTTCATAGTTAAACGCCGGGATGTAGACCTACTTTTGAGGATGCTTAAGGAGTTTGAGGTAAAATACATAATATAGGTATAATAGTAATATGTAAATTTTTTTCAGTACCTTCACCTCAGTGCAATACTGTTTGTTCACCCTTCTACTGACACGTTATCCCAACACCTATTTATCGGGTGGCTTGTAGGTAGTACTTGCCAGTGCATTGCTGTAGGCTGAAATTTGGGCAGTGGTACCAGCCATCCTCGTTATTTGCTGTCGCGTAGATCGTTGTGTCAGGTACCACTAAACTAGCTGGACCTGAATTCATATGGAGATAGTGCATCAAATTGAACCAGATATCTACTTGAGCTGGTCTGGTCTTTACTCTTTAGGTCACCTTAAGAGAAATCCTCAAGTAATGCGTATTTATCTGCTGGAGGCAATATAAAAGGTAAGCAATATAGGTGAGACTGGTGCACAATTTAAGAACAACACCATCTCTATGCGCAGAGCATCAAATTGCCTCCTAATGTTTCCGTAGTAGCATTTTTCTCTGTGGGTCTCAAAGTGGTGACCCTATAGTTTTATTTGTGGAATTATAGTGTTATAGTCAGGCAAATTTGTCTCTGTTTCTGTTTTATGAATTAGACAGAGCCATCTGAAAAAAAGTCATTTTGAGGGACCATAATAAAAGTACATTTCTAATAGGCATGCTGTATTAAAAAATACAGAAGCATAATTTGAAGTGTGTTTTCCTATAAAAAGCAAAGATATTGGGAATATGTTTAGAGTTTCACCTAAAACAGAACGTGCATGACATGCTTCATCATCATTCTTGTACTAGGCGAGGATTTTTCTTAAACCTGGATATGCTGCTTTGACTCTGGCAGCTCCAGTCTTCTGGTGCCTCTGACTAATACTGCATTTTCTCCCAGGAATTGTTTCACTTGATAGGTCTAAGTTGATTTTGACCATGGTGGTTAGACATGGAAACTTTGCTGACATGAGGGCAGGGTCAGACATGCAGCTGCAACTAAAAACAAGGTTTGAACGTAATGATTTGTAACATATAAATTTGCCTGATTTTGACATTCCTGTTTTGAGAAGCGTGTCTGTAAACAGGATTGCAGAGGAATTCAGGATGGTTTAAAGTTCAGCACACTGGAGCTACCAGGCGTCTTTCTGTGAATAAAATGTCAAAATCAGACAAACTCATACTGCATGTTCTTCACCTGGCAGTTAGCTTGAATTACAGAGTAGCTCAATTGTATCAGATCACTCCAACCTACAAGAGTGCATGTGGCTTGGGCTTCCGCTGTTAGCAGTGATCAGCCTCACAACAGAACATTATTTTACCTGTTTGCTCATTAATGTTTGTGGCTAATATTATCATATTTCATATACTATATAGTGAGTGTAGTTTTCTCTGTAACTTCCACAGTCTCTGCACATTGGAGATGTCACAGCAGAAAAGCTAATAGTATAAATATTATTTTCAAAAACTTGATATACGTAGTGTATTATGAACATCTCTTAATGGCCCTCATTTGTAAATTTATAGCATGTAGTAAGGGATGATTGTAAAGAATTAGATAGTGGCATGTAGTGTACTTCCAGGGTAGTCATGTAATGGTGAGGTACCATGCTCACAGCTTTAGTGTCTATTTTTAATGGGATTTTTCTTCACAAAATGTAATTTCTTTAAAAAAATTTAAACTTTAATCTAAGCAGTTTGTTACTCTGTGAATAGGTGGCTAGCTATTTTTCATATTCAGTATACATCGTTGTTAGCAGGGAATGAAAATGGCTTGTACCATTGCCAGATTTCACCGTAAAGTAGTTAAATGCCATTTTATATCTAAACTAAATGTCAAAATAATTAGTGGGCTGATTAATTTTTCACTTGTTCGAACAATCATTTTTGTTATGTTTTTCTGTTATTTTTAATATAGCTAGATTTGGATGTACGTTGATCAGTATGATTAAGGCTCATTACAGCTTTCTCACATGACATGGTGTCGTTAAAGCGTTTGAAATTTTAATTTTAATTTTTTTTTTAATTTTATTATTATACTTATATGTCATATATTTTTGTTGTAGAACTACCACTGGCCACAATGTGTCTCTTCAGAGTGCTTGAACATCATTACAAAGACATCTCGCTACATCCGTGCAATGACTGTGGCACTCAGCTTTTTTGTATTTCTCATATTTTTATCCTGGACCTTGTCTCCATTCATTACTGCCAGATTTTCAGTTGTTGATCCATCTGGGTGGCGTTCTCATCCATTCATGGGGGCATTCTTCTTCGACTATCAGTCGTCACCTAATTATGAAGCAGTTTACTTGTTCCAGTCTGTTAGTCTGTTCTCGTACTGTCTGAGCGTGAGCAGCTTTGATACAGTGTGTGTTGCTTTCTTCATGCAAGTTGGTGCTCAGTTCAGAGTTCTCCTGACGTCACTCAGGAAGTTACGACAAGTGGCAGAGGAGTCACTTGCCAGCAGAGATTCACAAAATGGAGATATGGCGGAGTCTTCAGAACAGTTTCCAAGTAATGTTGTAGACTGCAATCAAGCTGCATTAAAGCAACATACACTCCAGTTTCTGAGTACCTGCATTAAGCACCACAGTGATATCATCAGGTGAGTGATATTTTTAATATATTTTGTGGCTGTTATTGCAGTACCAGGTAGCTAAGATCTTAAATAATTGTTTTAAATTAAAATTATTAATTTAAATGCTTTGGTGCCGTTTTAGAATTTGTAACAATTTTTAGATTATGGTAGGTATGCGGTAGGCCTTAATGTCGTGTCGGCAGCGAGTCGTTAGATATAGAACCTGTAGCTGTAGCAATCAGCAACAGGAAGGAAACTTGGGTATTGCTGTGTTAAGGAACCATTCCAGCTTTTGCCTGGGACAGTGATTTAAGAAAACTATGGAAAACAAATCAAGATAGCCAGACTAAGAATTGAAGCCATGCCCTGTGTGTGGATACCACAGTGCCACCTTTCCTTGTTTTTAGCTTATTAAGCTTAATGTAATGTAAGTTAATTCATTAAACTTCAAACATATAGCATATATTAGCGTGTAAATATTGGTAGTGACTTACTCCTCTGCTTTGACGTTAGCAATAATAGTATACAGTACAATTTTGTGTCTATGAGTGTGGCTAGAGTATGGCTAGTTACAAGTTCTATTTGTCTCTTGAACAATTATTAAAGAGTATTTGAATGTTCCTATTCATTATTTTAGGTTCGTAAATAAAGTGGATAATGTATTCAACCCTATAATGTTGGCGCAAATATTGTACAGTGTGTTTGAGATAGCTGTGAGTGGATTGCAAGCTACTGAGGTGAGTGATTAGTATTTACTAATTAGTGCTTTTTCTGGAGGGAAAAAAATTCACCAGTTTAAAGTTTATGTAAATTTTTTTTTTCCTTATTCCAGCTAAAGTGTTTTTGCACTACTGATATCACGAGAATTCACAGATAGCTTGCCATACAGTATTCTTTATTTATTTCACTAAAATGAATGGCATGTTTAAGGGTGCTGCCTACCTGCGCGGTAGAGGCTCTGGAATGACGGAGTAATGAGGTCGACCTTGGAGCGCGCATCGAAAGCTGCATTGCCTTAACAAGCCAAGCGCTAAAGTAGCATGCAAGGTTCCTGCTGTACCAGTTTCACTATAGGACTTTCAGGGACAACACCGTCTTTTTATCATACGCTGTTAAAGGTAAAGGTTCGCTCTAGAGACATATTTTATTCAAAGACGCCTGAAAATTAATACTCTTACATTAAAATCATGGTGAAATGTCACAATTCAGTTATTTTCGTACTAAAAAAAGTACTTGTTAGAAACAAAAGTAATGTATGGCAAATAAATTGGCCTATGTAAGGTTCCTCAAATGCTTTTCGTAGCCTAACCGCATGACAAGTGGAATGGTTTCCGAATAAAATCAGGATTGTTAAAAGTCTGCACGCCTCTTCACAACCCTAGTAGGCAGCACCCTTAAACTGTACTACAGTAAACTTATATTATTGTAAAAATTGTAATTTTTTAAAGATTTATTTGTAATTTTTTTAGTTACTCTTCTGTATCCTGGCTCTTCTGTTATTCTCGTACTGCTTCATGCTGTCTGAGCCTCCCTAAAATGTAATATTACTGACTGTGAGGCTATTTTTTATCTTCTCCGTGTCATCACCTGGTCTTTACTTCAGAATCCCTTGGACTTTAGCTCGTATTTATGTCTTTGCTGCAGATGTCAGAATTGTCCAGCACCACCTTACACTGCAAAGTGACTGCAGAGTAACATTACCTGCAAGTTTTCCTAATTACATTAATTAATTAAGAACTGGTAATACCACCATGATGTGGGATGGTAATCAAGGGTGTATAAACAATTGCGTAGAGTAAAAAATGTGTGCAGCATTATTGCATCCCAAATTATTAAATAATATCCTTGCTGTCATGCAGTAGTAAACAAAAAAATGATTTGGAAAATAAAAACTTGGACAAAACTGCAGTAGTTGCATATCTACAGACATGTGGTTAATGACATTACAAGCCAGGGGTACTGCATAAAAATGCACAAGTGCAAGTAATTAGAACGATATAAAGTTTGTAGAATGTTGAATGTCATAGTGCACTCTTGTGAAAAGCTGTATTTGATATTTGACGTTATCATTACGGAACTTTGTAGTTAATTACAACTATGTAATATTTTTATATTGTGCAGGTAATAATTAAAATACATGTTGATGAATAAAATATTTGTCCCTAATTGATTTAAATTGTAACATTGTAAATTTTGTTGGTTCAGCCATTGATTTTTGTTACCACTTATACATTTTCAGTTTTCTTGATGATTATTCCAACATGTAATGTGTTCTCTTTTCAAGAATTTCTGCCTAAAATTTTAACATACTATGTTTTTCCACAGACTTCCACGACTCATTACTGATTTCTGTTTTGCTGTTGATATTTTACGTTTAACTAAAGGAATACCTATGTTTCAGAGCTCTGCTGATTTTGGAAATCTGATCAAGTTTGTTGTGTTTGCAACTGCTTTATCCTTCGAGTTGTACTTATTCTGCAGATATGCTGATGTTGTTTTGCACCTGGTAAGTAAAAAGCAATTTAAATGTGGAAATTATAGTAGAAATATACAGATTACATTTTTTTCATTATTTCTTGTGTATGTGAAATGTTTTTACAAAATGTAAGGGTTGTGGAGGAGATGGAAGAGGACATTTTCAGTCACATGCAGCATAATGTATTTGATTGGAAATAATTCACTATTGTCCTAACATTGGTGTTTTGGTGAATTTATTGAATCAGTGTTCCCCAATCTGTAATTCAACTAACATTGCGGTAATACAGTATGCCTAGTTATTTGCAGAACAAAATATTACAGTATTTTCATACATAAATTGTTGGTGAATGTAAATTATTATTATTATTATTATTTGCTTTATAAATCAGTGTAAGTACACTGTAACTGTTAGGTAGGCTTGAAAAATTCAAGTTGACGAAGGGTTTAGTGGACCAAAAAAATTTGTTAACCCCTACTATGAGATGATGTATATACAACATTATGTACATGCCATCTTTGTAATAAAAAGTGAGTCAAGCATGCTATTTCATTTAAAGATAGCAGAACACAATATACTAGTGCAGAACTCTGTGAGTATCACAAAACATGTGTGTTTCTACAGGAATCCCTAGGCAGCAAATCGGCACCTACCTAGTTTTAATTTACTCCGACCCCATGATAAACATATTTAATTTTTCCTCCACCGTTTAAGCTACGAATGTTGAACTAAGAGACACACTCCAAAATTAAAACTCAATTAACATAACACATTTCAATCAGTCAAATTTATCAGACTACCAGGAAATCATTCACTGTTTCAATCTAGTATAACGCTAGGTGGTTTGAAGGTGTGTTCTTTCTTTCTCAGCATATTTTCTCCTAAGTTTACTTTGTAGGAGACACTGGAATCACATTCCAGTACATCTCTAGCCTACTCACATTCTGCCATCACAGTGAGATACAAGACATCTTCTATTGTCTCTTATTCATCCCTCGTCCGTTTTATACACCACTATACTTTTAAGTTCTTGCGAGTAGCTTCCAGTCTGCATTATAATAAACTACTCTCGCCTAATTTTAAAAGTATAATCAGCTAGCAAAATTTTCAATGTATTGGTTTATTAAAATTGTAAAATTTGTGCTGTCAAAACATTAGAACAGAAGTAATCACAGTTTTAAAAGACGTAAAAGCCAATGAATCACTCATATTTAGTGTCTATTTTGTTCTTCACAATTTTTACTTCATTTTAAAATCTCTATATGAATGTGTTTCTAGGTTGTTAGGGCCATATGAATATTTCTATTGAGTATTCTATGACATAGGAAGTAGTAAATTAAAATAAAATCAGGAGTGAAAAAAAAAAAAAATGTACATTAAGCTTCCACACATATTGCAGTGCATCCAACAATTCTTACTACTGCACTCTCTTCTGCCTTTGGATGCTCAGTTGTATGGCTGTAGCGAAAAAAAGGGGAGGGGAAGCAATAGGGGCAGAATGCCCTGAGCCCCAACCTGAATGGGGCCTTGCCCCCTTGCTCTAAACCCTAAAAAATTTGGTTCTTTAATTTTCCAGCTGTAAAATACATCTGTGTTAACAATGTTAACCTGTTTATATTGCTATAAGGATCTGTTACATACAGTAATCCCTCCTATTCACGAACTCAGTATATGTGTATTCGCTCATTCACGTGCAAATTATTATAACCATTTTTTCAATATTTGTGAATGAAATTTGCATATTCATGAACGTGAATTTACCTTTCTATCTTCTTAATGCAAACACACAACACACCACACAGTATTATATTGCTCGCTCATTCAAACGGTAGGTGAATTTTCAGAAATAAAAATTTTCAGTTCAACAAAACACTTTGAAATATAGACAGCATGTTGTGTTGCTTTTCGATTTTAATTTTATGTTGGCTGTTTGAATAAACAATAAAATAAATTAAAAAACCAAAACTAGCTAAAGACAAATGAAGAAAATAATGAACTCTGGATGTAGTTGATTACCATAAACAGACTCTTAGAATAATTAAATGAACTACTGACTAGCGCTGTTTTAAGATAAACGTTGCACATGGGCGGTGAAGCCTAACTAGACGACACCTTCCGCCAAATTCTTTTGCAATTTCCAATTCGTATTGAAAATTTTACATAAACCACACACATAATTAATACTAGTATGTGACACGAAAAAAAAATAATAGTAAGCAACACAGGATGAAAAGAACTCATTATGTTCACCATAATGCTTAAATATTTTCTTCTTGAATGTGGGACGCCTCAAAGTAAAATATGGCAAAATTTTAAGAAAATTTATAGAATTCTTAGAGTTAACCTTGGAATAATGCATGAATTCAACTAGCACCCCTGGGGGATTTTGCCTCATAATGCTACTGACCCTGAGTCCGAAAGAATTCTCGCATAAATGTTAATAAATAAACAAGAACAGCAGCAACTTACAACATGTAACTTGTTGGAACAGTACAGTGTTTTGTATTACATATATTAATGTTCCTGGATTAGTTTTAAGGTTATAAAAAGTGTGAGAGCTTTTAAACTATGCTGCAGTGGGATTTTATGAGGATGAATGGATTGTGGACATACGTCATTACTCAAGTTTTGTGGGCACAAAAACCCTGTGTTTTGTGGCAACGATACAAACTACAAAAAGAGAATCTCAGAGGGATTTGGTCAACTGCAGTGACGAGACACTAATATTTAACTAACCTCACAAAAAAAAATTCTAAGGTATTTTTAACAAACTGACAAAACAGCCAATATAAAATAAGTAATTGTACATGCATAACAATGGACAGCACAAACAAAACAAGGAGCCAACACAAGTTTCAATATATAATAAAACAAACAACTTTAAGACAGAGTTTCAGCCAGTAAAAAAATGCTATGTTTCAAAAATAAAAATTTATTCCTGTTTTCGGTCTTGAAATGCAACTGGTGGGAGACTATAAGATATGAATAAAGTTGACACCGCTAATTCCGTATATTCCATCCAAGGCTATGCTGTCGTGAGACTGAAAGCTGGAGCTTCTGTAATTAAGTGGGTGTTTCTAAAATCACGCACTCTGACAGACACTAGTGAGTAAGGTTGCCAAAAAATGTTAAGCTTGGAGGTTATTTCTCCCTCTTAGCCAATGGGATTGCAGTATGTGTGATTAACAAAGCTCTCTGCCAATGAGAGGCAAGCACTCTTCTGATTGGCTAAGCACTTTTATGATGGCAGGTGTTCTGCTGAGGGAGAGGCTGTTATGTACAAACTATTTAAACTAGGCAGGTGGAACTCTTAAATGTTGATTTGCATCTGAAGGGTTTTGTCATTATTAGTGTATAAAATTATTTTTTCATAGCTCGTAAACAAACAATGTCACTATTGTACTCATTGGTTGCTTTCTCTTGTGTTTCGCTTTACAGAGTCAAGAAGTAGCAACAGCAGTGTACTCTTGTGAGTGGTATGAGATGGACCCACAGATCAAGACCATGCTTCAGATGATCATTATGAGGGCTCAGAATGCAGTCAAACTCACTGCTTATCGCTTCAGGGTAATGTCCTTGGATACATATGGGACGGTAGGTATTGGCTTCCAGATGGCTATACTGTGACACCACATTGGATTGATGGTTTTTAAATTTTTCTTGTTTAGAATACATAAAGGTCTTGAGAAAAAAATTGTTTACACCAAAAGAAATATCTGAAAAAAAAAAAAATTATATATATATATATATATATATATATATATATATATATATATATATACATATATTTTTAGAGAAGGGATGAAATTTGTTTTGTACATCCATGGTAGATGTAACTGTTTAAATATATAATTTTTTTTACAAAAAAAAAGTGCTAATTTATTGAGCAAAAGAAACAGATTAAAAGATTATACAGTTTTTATCTTAAGTACAAAAAAGTGTATTGCCTGGTAGCTCAAGATTATTACTCTATGTACTTTTAAAACAGAAGAACAGAATCTTGGCTTTCACAGAACTGTTGTTTATTTAGATAGAAATCCAAACAAAGAAAAGCATTCCTGGTCTATGCTAGTATCCTCCAGCCTTAGAGCTTAGTAAGAAGGCACAAAGTTCAAAACAAGAAAACTCACACAGTTTGCAACTTGTGGCAGCCAAGTTTATGATAGGGGACGTTGAAACATTCTGCTTCTTTAATTGGCCTTTTATGCAGTCATAAAAAAGTTTAGTAGAATAAAATTAAATATCTGAAAGAATATTTTAAAATAGGGATGTGTGTGCCTGACCATGCATGCCATTCTTAAATGTTGTTACAATAAGAACTGTGCCATGGCTGTCACTGATTTGGTAATTAGGAAAACTTACTGACTACCACATTACCCATGTTTCTACTGTGGTGAGCTACAATTAGCCAAGTTCCGCATGAGTGTGTCACTGTCAAATAAAAACATGAACCTGTCAACCTTACATATTAGGGTGGGCTGAAAAAGATAAACTTTTTTTTTTTCGAACTGCTATAGTGCGGAAAAGTTGCCTTTAATAATGATAAGAAAAACTATGTAAAGAAACTTAAGATCTGTTGATATCTTCCGGTCGCGCATGGTACCGAAAGTTTACACAAATAGACAAAATTTAACATTTATTATATATTTAAAAAATAATAATTA
>PNEQ01040464.1:11383-26709 GCA_003012365.1 Medauroidea extradentata | reverse complement strand
GTTGACACCGCCACGTGCGCACATGTGTTGCGGACTGTACAGTCCAGCTGCTGGCAGGCTCGTTTACACGTATCAAGTAGCTCGCAGATACCACGAATTGGCGTGGTGGGGGAAGGCCAGTGTGCCAGTAAAACAAATATTTTTGTAGTTGCTCGCCCTTCCAGTTACTGGAATGCTAGTTGTAACTCGCCTGTACGAGTAGCTCGCCCTACCTGTTTACACGTGGCAAGTTACTATCTGCCAGTTACTACTCGACCATTTTGTGCGAGCTACTGGCAACGTGTAAACGGGACTTAAGAGCTGGAAGAGGAGTCGAACATGGACGTTGTTAAGGAACCATCCCAGTATTCGTCTGGAGCAATTTTAGGGGAACCACGGAAAAGCGAAATCACGATGGCTGGAGGTCGAGATCGAACCCGGTTCCTCCCGAATGCGAGTCCAATATGTTACGAGGTGCCGCGGTGGTCGAGTAGTCAGAGCACTCGCTTCCCACCAAGGCGATCCGGGGTCGATTCCCAAATTTTTGCACGTGGGAATCGTGCCAAATGATACCACTGTCGGCGGGTTTCCTCGGGAATAGCCCGTTTCCACCACCCCTTCATTCCTGCGTCGCTTCATTTATCATGTCCCCCATCACCAACGGCAAAGACCTAGATATTAAGTGCTGACCAACATATATTTCACTTCCAACTCGTTAACAATGTCCCACTTCGCTCAACTCTGGTGAAGCATGTGCACGCTATTCAGAGTACATATTTCTCTTCCTCTAACTGGCACCTGAAAAAGTTTGAGAGAGTAATGATACTCGTGTAGTACCAGTACTATACCTTACATACTGACGAGCTACGTATACTGGCTGAACCTGGGCGCGTCTCAGCTTCGCATAAGCCAGCGTCACCCAGTACGTCATGCTCTCCACGAACCCCTGTGGCGCGACTAGGCGAGGATATAATGCGGTGGTTCGCCATTGTCTTCTGCAGGTTGTTGATGCGAGGAGGGTGAGAAGGGACCAACAAAAACAAGTCCTGAACCCTGAGAGGTAACAGTGAACTTTCCACTTTCCTTCCTGGCCGGGAATCAAACACACGACCCATGACCTGAAGGCAAAAAGACGCCAACCACTGAGGTAAGCGGCCGGATACGTTTAGTAAGTGATACTAATGATGGTTATTTTATTTTTCAAATGAATAAATACAGCAAACCTTCTAGAAAAAAAAAAGGTTAAAGCGTTAGGGCCATCGTTGGTTAAGACATATTTCCGCTGTCAAAATCAATAAGACCATAAGCCTGTCTGTAAAATTTAAAGTATCAATAATTATATATACGTGAGGCCTAGTACTTCCTTTGTTATGCAATAATATAGCAAAGTGTTCATAGTGTCCTTGGTTAGGTTTGGGCTTACTTGGAGAAATATATTATTACGGAAGTTAGTCCATTTATCAATTAATCATTTATGAACTTTTCACGATAAAGTGAAAAATGGTTAAAATTTTCTTTCAGCCATTTGGCAACCGTCTTTAATATTTTAACCTGAAAACTTCCCTGGTAAAAAAAAAACTGTGTAAACGTTTCACCGTTCTCAAATCTTAGCATATATGGCCTAATAAAATACAGTTTTTTGTTATTGAAAGTGTTGGTATGTGCTCAGTTTAAAGTGAATAGACTAAGACTGAACGGTAGGCAAAAGTACCTAAATTGCCAATTATGTACTTTTTACTTGAGACCGCATTGATTTGACAGTGCGAGTCATGATACACAATTTCTCAAACTCCACGCTAGCTCTGCTCCTCCAGAGCACGGCTAACTGGGGTTAGCAGAAGGAAAACCAAAATATGGCACAAAACAAAATGTAAACACTACATATAATCAATACTACAGCGAAGTGAAACTACATGGACCGTGTTAAAAACATATCATGAAGGAGCTGGAAACTAATAATATAATTTGCAAAGTTGAGTTGCAGCTTTCAAAATTATTTATATTTTTTGTAAATGCAAAGTTATTACATCTGTACTGTCACTGTGCAGTTTTATTTTAACTCAGTGGTTTGGTTTAAGACACAAAGTAACGTATGCAAATCTGCTGCTGTGATCGCATTAATTTGATTTTGTTGACTGGCTTATTTTAAATTCCTGTAGTTGTAAAATTCTGATTGAATATAGGCGTTCAGTAAACCCATAGCTAACACGTAATGCCTGAGAAAGCCGGGTAACGCGACCGAACAAAACTACCTAACTCCTGCAGGATAGTTTTCATAAACGCCTTTGGCAGACATGTCTCGAGCAGTTGTCCACAGTTGACTCCTGTACATAGGGCTGTTAGCTGAGTACTTCAACAGCTGGCGTGCTGAAGGATTGCGTTCTTTTGCCTTACAATGCAAGATGTCCTTGAATTACGTTAAAAGGCCCTCGCCACGCTGTAGAGGATACGAAACTGAGTATAATTATATAACACACTTACGACTGTCCTCACTAACAAGTCATCAAGTTTAACAATTGCTTAAATGCAAGTTAGGGCTTACTTAGCACGTCACAGCGTTTCACCAACATTTAAGCACTGCTTCGACGTCTTAGGAATCGCATAAGTTAGGCGCCTATAATCTGCTACCTTTATAGTTAAGTCCCTCTTTAACCAAAACATTATATTTATAAAGAAAAAAACGCAGTCCGCCGAGGAATTAACAGTAGTGTTATTGTAAATTGTTTTTTAGATATATAAAATCATTTTTGTAATATAATTATACATTTACACATCTCTGTAAAAAGAACTAACGAAGTTTGAAATACGTGTGTGTGTTTATATAATAAATGTGTGTGTGTGTGTGTGTGTATATATATATATATATATATATATATATATATATATATATATATATATATTGCTTAGGATACCGCACTAAGTAATAGAATTGTGATATACACAATTTATTGAACTACTTCGCTTGATTAGCCTAATCGCTGGGGATAGCCTACATCAAGGCTTCGTGTTATGTTATGAATGTCGGGCTGTGGCCGTACGGTTGGTTGTGTGGCCAATTTTTAGTATGTTAGTGAGAAGATATTAAGTGATGAGACGTCATAATGGGTGGATTATCGAGATGACATCTATGTAGTCTTCGAGGGACTACATATTTAGTAAGATACTGCAGGGTGTGCCCATCTCTTTCAGTATATGTAATGCTGAAGTTTCAGTAGCCGCGGGTAGAGGCAGTAAGACGAGATATGAGGGAGACGCCCACGCTCGTGTTGTCGAGGATGTCGCCAGCAGACAGTCTTAACTGTGGTTTTAGTGTTTTTCTGCAGCCTTTCTAATTTCAGTTTCCCGTTAACGTTAATTTTAAGTTTTATATGATGTTTGTTAAGACCTCAGTGGGGAATGACTATTTAATAATTTTGGAAGCTTTCACGAGAGAATATGTAAAAAAAAAAAAATATATATATTTTTGGGCAGTCTTGTTAAAAATAGTTTTCAAACGGTTGGTGAATTTTTTCCAGACAAAAAACCTTACGATTTAAGCAATGTAACCAACGATATTTTTGTTGGTTATCTATTAGGCAAAAATAAATATCTTCTTGTCTTGGAAAAAAAAAAGGTTTCATGGTAAAAACTATTTTAAAGAAAACTGCGTAACAGATTTTTGATTCCAGCTCTCGTTTGGCCTTAGAAATAATTATCACATAAACAGTAGAAATAGGAGAGTGTTACATCAAAGTGCTTATAGTTTTTATTAATAAATAATTTGTCGGATAATGATTATTTTATTAGTTGATAACATAACTGTAATACAACCAAAGTTCCTGTCTCTTTTTGTTGAAGTTTTCGTTATTTTTATTGAATATAATATTTTCAGAATTCTCTTGTCTGGGTTAACGCCTTTTCTCGAGCCGAAGGATTGCTGTGGTGTTGATTTGAAATACTTTCGCGATCTATAAATGTGTTTGTTATCGTACAGTAGCTGATTTCCTACACTCCTTACTCCTATATAGGGATACTCTAATACAAGACCTCGCTTGGTAAATTGAAGATAATATTATCGCGCAGTTATTGCAAATGACTTTATTATTTGTTGCCATGCAAGTTTTTCCCTAATATAAAGAACGCCGTTACAATATTGGAAAACTGCACATCACACCTCAGTGATGTATGTTCAGGAATAGCATTTATAGAACGTTACACGTGCGTATACACATTTCAAGTTCACAACTACTCTTTAAAGCATATATTCTAGCTGCCGGAAACTGTGAAACTGGGAGTTTTAGCGGTCATTTTTAGGTATGAAAACCTCGACGCTGAATGTTTTACAATACATATGTGAGTACAGTACACCTTAGTCTTTACTAATAATTCATGAAATAACAGGATGACCACTGAGAGACTCGTAGAGGATTGTTGTCGGCGAAAAGACAGCTCGGAAATTCAGTGACCTGTGCTTAGAGGCTAGGGTGAGGTGTGATGCACGTGCTGTGTGGTCCTTACTGTTTCCATACTTCTATGCCTCGAACACACGAAGTACTTCACCCAGGCGGCCACCTTAATGACATTAATGAATGTAAAACCGACATTATAAAACTGCACGTGGTTGCTTTCAGAGTGGCCACTGGGCTTACATGCACAATGCTACGTGTTCCGACAACAATATTGGTAACTGCAGCTGCATTTATGTGGAGTTTGTGAGGAACTGCATGCACTCTTTCAGAACCGCAGCTCGTGAGCACGTGCTCTATGTGACATCATTGTCAGTGTAGGGGAGAACGAAGTTTTAGTTAATTCATTTAAGTACTTATATTTCTGATTTGACCAATCTGTAGTTATCTAGAGTGCAACAGTCCTTTGTGTTGAAACGAAACAATTTCATACAAAACATAGCTTCTCATCAATTCAGCCGCAACTGTCAAGTTTGTTGTCAGGACACATACATTTACGCAGGTACACTGTAAGAAATTGTTTGCACCTGTATCACACGTGTGTATAGGAGTGCTGAAAACGCGAATTTGGCGAAGAAATTTCTCGTATATTCATGTGTACGTATTCCATTAAAGTGTACGAAAAAGTAGCACGTATAGGTAAAACGCAAACTTTCTATGGAAAAATTCACATGATACGTATAGGTTAATAACTTCCACTTTATGTAGAGGAAATTTACCAAGCAATTTCTTATTGTGTAACGGCAGTGGCAACTGTAATAAGAGGAACCAACCATGTGCAATTTAATAATTTTTTCGGTTTTACATACACTAATGCTCTTAACATGTTTCGAACTTTTTTTATTCTGTTGCGGTGAAGACATCGATGTTAAGCGCTGACCCAAATCTCTTTTCTCTTCTTGGTTCTGTTCAGATATGTATAGACTGCAGATTCCAGGTGTCAGTACTACTACATGTTCACAGATGTCAGTGGACAAGAAGTTGGAAGATAGAAAGATACAACAGTACACGCACTTAACTAATACCGTCCCAAGAATCGCAGCCAACACCATACAAGTGTTACATCAACAACATAGATTCATATGTAGTAAGTAAGGAATACTGTGAGTGACGTAACAGCTACCGATGGCAACTCACAAGCAAATGAACCGGGAGGTGATCACATCGGCCTTCAGTTCAAAAAGAAAAACGTTGCAGCATTTAAGTGGCTGGCTGTTTGTAAGTAATTCGAAATCAAGTAAAACCAGTTCTATATCGTGATTTGAGTACTAAACATATCTGATTGCGTAACTTCGTGTTGACCTTGGGAACTACACGATGAATTCTGATTGGGTTACTCGTGAGTCATACGATTTTATGTGAGTCCTTCCCACACGTAACGTTTAAAAATAATATAGTTACTTGACGTTTAAAATACAGACAGTACAAATATTTAAGATGTTAAAACAGTACCGGGCGAAATGTGTGGCCAAAAGTGTAACCAAAAGTTTTATTTTCACGTTAAATGAAAAGTGTTACGTAATTACCGATTGAAACATATCACATTTATTTTCACATTTAACTACTATTAAACGTTACATGTTAACAGGTGTAATTCTGATACATATTCAAAACGAGTAGTTAGCAGTTGCTAACCCGGTAGGAATGAATTTCTGAGGTCAAATAATCAGGGAAACAATAATACAAAATTGGGCCTAATGTGACGTATGACGGATTTATACAACCTCAAAGTTGAAGGTAGGGAATGTGTAATTGAACAATAATATCTCAGGAAAATACAATTACAAGTAACGCAATTTCGTATACAGGCTACTGGTGTAGGAATAGACAACAGCAAAAAATTATGTTGCATGTTGCAGTAACAACATCCCTTCATACTTTAACTAGTGTTTGACAATCTTTTTATGCTTAGAACATTGTAACGCTTGACTTGAAGTGACCGGACACGACACGTAAGTGATCAGAATGTAAACATAAGTAAATATGGTCACCTTGAGAAAAAGTGGTATTGTGAGCCATTTCCTAAGAAATCACATGTTAAGTTGGGAAGGGACATTGTGGTGGCCTGGGAGGTAGGCAGCCAGCAACAGTGTTATGCTTGACGTGCCAGTACACTACAAGACTGAAATTATTATTACTCGTTTGTAATTTGTGAAATGTATAACTTAAATAAAATAGTTTTCGATGAGCACAAAGTTCTAGTTTTTTTTTTTTGCTAAACACGAGTGCATTTCTGTTTACTTGACAATGCAGTCATTTTATTCTTCGTTTCTCGGTTACTTTAATCAATAAAAATAATAATGCAAGCGTCTGTCATCATGAAATACTTCAATGTCCAGAAACTAATGTTTCGCATTACAAACGTGCAACAGTGTTTACACATAGGCTAGCTGTGCAAATGAAATTTGACCAGGTATGTGGTGCATTATTAAGCGTACAGCTAGGCAAGGTGATTAATGATTTGCCAACTAGTTCGCATATTTCTGACATGACTAGTTGCCTTGATCGAGTAGTAGTCATTTAAAACTGATAAAACACTAACCGAAGCAATTCTGGCACTTGGATGCTGTTACTTCTCAACCATACACTCGCTCAATATAAAACATAAAATAAGTCACAGTCACTGCAATACCCGAAATTGTTACCGGTTGTCTATCTCCCAGGCCACCACAATACCACTTCCCAAATAAACATGTGATTTATAAGGAAACGGTTCACATTTGCATATTGATTTTTTCTCGAGGTGACAATTTTTTTTCTAATGTTTAAATGCTGATCATCTACATGTCGTGTCCGGTCACTTCAAGTCAAGGGTTACAAAATTATAAGCATAAAGGGATTGTCAACTCCTAGTTAAAGTATGAAATGATGTTCTTTTGCAACATAATTTTTTGCAGTTGTCTATCCCTACACCAGTAGGCTGTATTCGAAATTTCGTTACTTTATTGTTCATGACTACGATGTTATTGTCCAATTACACGTTCCCCATATTCACCTTTGAGGACGTATAACTGTACCATACGTCATAATAGACACAATAATGCATTGCTGGTTTCTTATTTTACCTCAGGAATTAATTCCTGCCGAGTTAGCAACTAATAGCGGCTCACCACAACTTTTCTGGCATTTACGTAATCATACATTTTTTAAAAATGAAATCAACTCTATATTTGTGTTTGCTAGACTAAAAGATTAATCGATAACAAATTTCACGTCTTTTAACTCCGTTTCGTACAGTAAATCCATAAAATAATTCACTGAGTATTTTTATACGAGTGTCCCACTACGTCGTAAACCACGACGATAGCCTGTTGGCACAAACTACACAGGCGATTTTCTAACACATGTTTCATCTCTTTTCATACTCTAAAAACCCGTTCTCAGTACTTGTCTTCGCTCTGAAGGAAACCCACTATTGAAATGTAATGTTTATAGAGTCAGTCGTTGGGTAGTAGAGTACACAGGTCAGCCATTCAGTCAGTTATTGTATGGTAATTAGGACGAAATCTTCTCATAAGTGATAATTGTTGTTTGAAGTATATGAATTTGTGGCATGCTACTTGTGATATTCGACTAACAGTCATTATTTCTGCCACCAGGTGAAAATGTGGTGCTTTGCAACGTGAAATAATTAAACACACAATTCTATGACAAATTACGATATTACCATATAAGTACTGCGATAAACCACTGATAACGTTATTTAGCAGAGGCAGTCAGCATTTCGTCGAAAACTGCGCACGTATATATAGTCGTAGATAGTCGGTTGATTTTTGGTTGTAATCAGTATTGTTTGTTTCATGTTACGTAAATGGTTTAATGTAATTTATATTTAATTTAGTTTTGCAAACTGGTGAGAGGCGCAGGGTTTAAGAAGAGTTTTTAATTGTGTCACGGCCAGTTGACCCTTAAGGGGTATGGAAATGTACGATGTCGAGCGAATGACTGTAATACTCGATCGTCAATGAAATCTGAAGCGGCATTTTAAGGGTCACTAGGTCAGACCGCTGACAAGACCACTTAATCTGCGTCGACGGCAGATGGTGGGATGCTACTAACTCGACTTTAATTTAGTGTATCGGCCGTGCGAGACTGACGGGTCTGTACGATTATTAGCCACGCCCGCGGGAGTCAGCAACTCGGTGCATCATCGATTTATAGAAAGTGATACGACCTTGTTTTTACTAAACCTAACACCGCAATAATAATCAGAAGTTAAACACACACACACATATATA
The DNA here is from genome assembly GCA_003012365.1 of Medauroidea extradentata. Classification (NCBI taxonomy): domain Eukaryota; kingdom Metazoa; phylum Arthropoda; class Insecta; order Phasmatodea; family Phasmatidae; genus Medauroidea; species Medauroidea extradentata. Next base: position 18,047 of record PNEQ01040464.1, on the reverse strand, counting down.
TATACGACGAACAGCTAATTAACAAAGACACGAACGTCGTAAGATATACAAGGGCTTAAAATCTCAAATTGTACAGAAACTGATAACTGTCAGTTCTGTAAGTATTAATATGATAATATCTAGGCCTCTATAACAACCGAAATTAAAAATACTCGGGTTTTATTGCAAGGTATGTTTTACCTCCGTAAACCTCTCACGCAGTCGTCCACTCGACATCGTACCTTTTCATACCCCTTAGCGCAGCAGGGAAGAGAACGTCGATAAACATGGGTTGAAGAGCTAGAACGATACCTTGAGCTGGCCTAGGAGTCACAGGTCTGAGGCTGTGAAGTAGGTCAATACAGGGGAGTGGCTTCACCTACCCCATGCAGTGCAATTTAATATTTACTTTATTGTTAGTTATCATAAATGGTTCAAATTGTGTAAACTAGTCCGTATATATGTTAATAATAGCCTGTGATATTTTAAAAAAGAAACACTTAACCGATACATAGGAAAAGCTATGTCTGGTTTTGTCTGCGGCCGTAGAGAGTTACGATTGGTTGGAAGTGTGTGCTGAGGGGAAAAGAAGGGGGGGGGGGTTGAGATAAAGCACCACGTGAGCATCGCTTAGAGATCTGGTGGGACTCTCGTAGTGGCCGTCACGATGTATGGACGATCCGCGGATTCGCCTCGGTTATTCGCGGGAGTCCGCGGATAGAATTTGGCTCTCGCTGTGGCTATCACGAGAGGTGGTCATGCCAGGGGCTGCCCCAGACGTTCGCGGGAATGCACGTATTTAATTAAGATTTACTTTATTAGTATTCGTCACCAGATTGTTGTACACAGTGTTGCCGCGAACGCAGGCGTGGTAGGCCTCGAACATCGAGCAAATTTATGTTTTAGACTGTATTTATTTCCACTAAGAATGGAAGCTCGGGGGCCGCCGTTTCTTGGAAACGCGGTGCTTTGAGAAAGGTTTTTACAGTAATGCACCTATCTCTTGGGACTGACGAAACAAAGTGGAAGCTTCTGAAGCAGTGAGTGGCCGTGCTTATGTTAATGTGTGGGACGTACATGAAGCCGCCTTTTTTTTTTTTGGGTGAGACAACATGGCGACCTTTTCATCAATTTGGCTTTATGTGTAACGTAATCCAAACACTGTTTCCGGAAAGTAAGTAGTTAAGGGCGCGGTATACCGCAATTTTCATTACCATGTTTATATTTTTTATTTGTACCAGATATTTTTTTGTTATTTTAGACACAAAATGTAACAAAATTTGGCTCTTATGAAATTTTTTATCTCTCGATTTTATGCGTAATGGTTTGTTAAAGTCATATTTTGCATGTTCCTGTTTAAAGGACGGACTACGCTAAAACCATGGATAAAGACATTGCAAGCTTCAATGTCATGCTCATAAAAATAAAGAATTAAAATTATTTGTATTTAAAAAAAAGGTTTTGAATTTTTTAAAATTTCAGTTTCAGCATTTGTCTTCCGATGTAAAAGTAACATTATTAGTACTAGTCCTTTTGCTGTACCGTCATCGGTAGCCATGGGCGAGATGGAGAAGTAACATCTTTCGGCGGTGGCAAGAGTGTCCCCATGTAGGACAGTCAGGAAAGTCCTGTCTATATATATATATATATATATATATATATATATATATATATATATATTTTTTTTTTTTCCTTCTCTCGTCCTAACAACTTGATGTGCACACAGCACTAGTTATTCAGATTTGAGACTTTTTATTTAATGTTCGATCACAACCCCTGCAAAATTAATTGAACATCGAAAATTGAAAATTTGTTAAAATATGTAAAATTAAAATGTAAGTTCATTCTTTATTTTTTGGGGATCCACTTGATTAATTAATTTATTAAGATATTCTTACGCCATACGTGCTTTTCTTTTTTTGTTAATGTATTAATTAATTTACAAACACCAAATACTCATTGTGCAAAGATTTTTTTATTGTTCTAACCAAGTAATTAAGGTATTAAAAATTTTTTTTTCTGAATTCTTATTATAATTTTATTTATTAGACCTAACTCTTTTCATAAAGTTTAATATTCAAAGGCTTTCATGCTCCTTAATTTAAATTAAATTTTGTATGGTCTCTTAAATTAATAACTTTTAATGTAAAGTGTTGCGGAAAGGAGGCCCAGCCCTTTCTCTGACCTCTAATAAGGAGCACCGATCAACAACTTGTGTCCACGTTAGTGCTGTTTTCCCTTTTCTTTGCTTAGCTGGCCTAGGAGCTGTCTTGATCGGTTTACCCTATTGGTTTACCCTTCCTGGACCTCCTAGGTTGGTTGGTAAAGTTTGGGGGAATTCCACCATACAGTACAATAATGTGACACCAAAAAAAAATGCGACATAAAATACGTCACAAGACGCCGTCTGAAGTATTCATAGAAAGAAACTCTGGTTTTCATCACCTCACGTAAAAGCTAAATATTTGTCAAATTATTATGTCTATTTCTCTCCAACTAACATGTATTTCAGAGACGGGAGGTTATTATTTATTGCCAACGGTGTGATTGTCAACTTGTATGCGTTCAACTAACGAATTAAAGTTTACGAAAAAGTTTTTTTTATTTTTTTATATTTCCTTGCATTTCCTTAGGTACGGAGGGTTTTTTTTTTAGTAGAAGGAAGCAGAGTTAATTTCACTAATAATTAATTTTAAACTTGATCCATTGGGATATTGTGTGGAAATATATTATGGCGTGTGTTACAACTCAACATGCAGCAGAGAGTTCTAACTAGTTTCCGACGTTTGCTGCTACTGGAGCAACTGCCGAAATATGAAAATTTTAAAACTTTATCTTGTAGTGCTACCTTCAAAAATGGTGGACCTATTGCGTTATAGCAGAAAAATTTAGATCTTAGATACTGAGCATATATGCAAAATTTGGTACGGATTATTAAATTAGTTCCCGTAGTATAACTTGAAGCATTCATAGTTTCAATTAAAATACAATTTTATGTTACTTTCCATAGGCATTGTGTTTTAATTATTTTGTTTTTTGTATAGTGTAGTAGTAATCCGAAATACACTCGATATATATATATATATATATATATATATATATATATATATATATATATATATATATATATATATATATATATATATACTAGCAGTCCCCCGCGGCTTTGCTCGCGAGTATTTTTCGCAACTGCTGGTAATATTTACTTTAATTGAAGAACCTATTTGTACTCAAGATTGGTACTTCAGTCATCAAATGTTAGATTGTCCAAGCGGCTAGTTCTGCAGCAGGATAAGTAGCTATAACTGTCCACGCGAACAGCAGTCTTAAATTTGTCCCTGATATTAACGGCGACTTCGCCTGGACCTTATTTATAACCCTGCCAATTTGACGCTGTGGGGTAGTTACATACACCTAAGGTAAGAGTTGAATCGAATGAAAAACATCTTATTTACACTGTGTACATCCATTGGTGACGGTGCCCTCAATTACATATTTTCAACATATTCACTGGAACTTTATTGCTATTACAAAGTTTCAGTGAGTAAAGGTTTCACGGAAACGTATTTGGTACAGCAAACTTAATATTAGTGAGATGATGTATCGTCGTTTTACTGCCAAAAGTGACCCAGTCAAAATGAGATAAAATGTTAAAAATGCTAGGAATATGTATATATTGTTCACGAACAATTGCCCAAGTTTTAAGTATATTCGTCATTTCGTACTGTTGCGTCACAGTATAGAAACTTACCACATTTTTGTTAATATCTACAATTAATAGTGTTTTTAAACAAAATAACATTAATGACTTCATCACTTATGGCAGTATACCGACGATATGTCAACTGATGTTGTAAAGGAACCTAAGTGTAAAGCGAACTGCAATTTTACCCCATTTAAACAACTACATGTAAATTGCACTAATTCGATCTGCCTTGTAGTTATTGTGTGTCAAAATTGAACGTTCGCACGTAGCTTTTAACGGAATTCGAGCCCAGAACCTGCAGGAATTTAGACCTGAGTAACAAACAACTGCGTCATGTAACGTCGAAATAATTCATGAAAATAAAACTTTATAAAAAAAAATATCTGTGTCCTGGGCTCATAGAGGTTGTACAACACCACGTATCGATAGGTTACTGTAGAGTGAAACTCCTGTATATGTTGTTTCTCGCTGCTCGTTCCTGCTTTTCGGATCGTCTGCCTTGAATATTGACCAACTTAGTTATATTATTAATAATCACGTTTCTTACAAAGAAAAAAAATACATTCATATATTTTTTTAAAATATTTACGTAAGCATCACTTTGACGCGAACAACACCTCAATATTGCTACTGGTTAGATATATATCGTGGGTTGATGGAAAACAAATTTTCGTGCTTTTTCACCCTTTTGGGTGTCGAATTTCGAAATATTTTAAATTTACATCTTAAACATTTTTATAAGTATCCAACTGAAGTGTAAATCACATCGCTAGCCCGTTCAGTCGAATCAAAATAAATCATTCACTAAAAAAACACATATCACCCCTGCACAGTATTGAGAAATCGAATTTCGAAAAATCTTAAAACCGTTTTACGATAATTTCTGTAATCATCATCCTGAAGCAAATATTAATTGTATATCTCGACGGGTTCGATAGATATCGAGGATTTATCTAAAACACTTTCAAGGTCCTTTCACCACCTAAGAGAGTAAATTTCGAAAAACCCTTGAATCACGTTTTAGAATACTTTATTGGTATCTCGTGGACGTAAAAAACCCAACATTAGCCCGCTGGGTTCAAGATATATCGACGATTAATTGAAAACACTTTTCACCATTTTTCACCCTTAGGTGGCGAATTTCGAAAATTCCTGAAATTACTCTTTAGGTATTTGAGTAAGCATCAATCCTAAACAAAAATCACGTCGCTGTATAAAAAGCTATGGGATCGATATATATCGAATGTGAGTCGAAAACTCAATTTACCCCTTTTTTAACCAGTTTAGGGCCGAATTCAGAAAATATATTTTAAATGGTACTTGGAATATTTACAAAAGCACCAATTTAAAGCAAAGAGCACTTCGATATCTCGATTGATTCGATATATATGAAACGATAATCGAAAACACATTTAATGTATTTTCGCCCCTTTAAATAAAGAATTTCGAAACGTCTTTGAGTCCTGTCATAGACATTTGTAAAAGTAACTAATTAAAGTTAAAATCAAGACGATAACCAATTGTGTTTCAAAGATATAGACGATTCATAAAAAACATATTTTGCCCATTTTTACTGTCTGGGGGTCGAATTTCAAAAAAACCTAAAACTACTTTTTGGGTATTTACGTAAGCAATATTTTGGAGTGAATTTCAACTCTCTATCCCGAAGAGTTCGATAGATACCGATAGTTGATTGGAAAAATATTTAAGGTCTTTTCTGCCCCTTAAATGTTGAACTTCGAAAAATCCTTAAAATGGCTAATATGCGTTTTACGAGTGTCGTATTAAAGTAAAAATCACGATGATTGGCCTTCGGGTTCGAGCTCTATCGACGTTTCTTCGGACACATATTTCACCCCTTTTCACCCACTTAGAGGTCGAATTTCGAAAAATCCCGTCTTAGTGCTCGCCTACAACCTGAGAGGAACCTCCACAAAAAATTTTACGTTTCTAGGTCCAGTGGTTTGGCCTTCAGTTTGATATGTCAGTCAGTCAGTCAGCTTTCATATATATATATATATATATATATATATATATAAACACACACACACAAACACATACATATTTCCATTTGGACAATCATAGGCTTAAGCTCTTACCAAAATCTCTGAACCATCTTTCTCTATAACCAATTCGTCACCCTTTCCTCATCCATATTTTTTGTACCTATCTTCTCATGTTGCGTAAGTTTCTCCTACTGAGTAAAAATAACGTTTGTGTAACTTGAGTAAGTATCGATATGTGTGAACGAAACTCTGTCCTTTACTTGAAATGATTTGTTTCCCTTCCTCGTAGTCCACATCGTCTTGAATAAAAATTATTTAACTAATAAAATATAAAAAAATATTTTATTCGCAAATACAATAGCAAAGAGCACTATCTCCTTATTTCAGTTATATATTTAAAAGGCAATGCGAAGACATAGTTCTGAGCTTTAAATCCGCTGTCATTGTGGTTTTATTTAATTACTGATAGACTACCGTAATATGGGATAACACAGGACATGTGAGGTGACTTTAGACATTTAAAAAAAAATACGTTCACATCTTAGAGTAAAAACATTTTGCTTGCGGTAAATTTCAATATCGTTGACAATTGTACCAAAATATAAAGGACACAATAGTTTTACTGGGATATCTCATACGGCAGTAAATGTTTTACCGTAAGTAATAAAACCCGAAGTGTGTGATGTGTGTATATAACGTTTGTTGTGTACGCTTGGAAACGGCCGATATAGTCTATGAGCCAGACCCCACTTTTCAGGAAAATGGGCTCAACTCGAACATAAAGCTAAGACTTACATATTTTGTTAATTTGATACCGCTGATTACGAATATCGAGACGCGGACATCGAAATCGGTAGCTTTCCGTCTCAAAATGACGTACAAAGATGGCGGGTCAGCTATACGACCACTTTGGCTTTCAGTTGGTGTAACTTTTTTTCTAGTAAACATTTTTATGTTCTGTAAACTTTATTTT
>PNEQ01040464.1:0-11283 GCA_003012365.1 Medauroidea extradentata | reverse complement strand
AGGTTTCTTTTAAATATATTGTACGATTGAGATTCCAAAATTCCAAACTGAAATATAGGTAGGGCATCAATACGAGAATTCCTCGCTCGGCTCATAGACGGTGTTGTAGAGTGCTACGCGTATTCTTTTTACGCGAAACAGCTTAACTTATTCATATTACGTTTATCTACGAAAATAACAATCACCTGAATATATGCTTTTATAATGTTAATAAATCAGCACGCTTGTTAGAAACATTATATTCCAGCCTCTAAAAATTGCCAGTCCACAGTAAAAAACTACAATGAAAATATTGCACGTCAGTTTTACGCGTTGTGAATATAAGCGATATGTTTCTCGCCGAGCGTTGCACTCCGGCTCTTATAGCATCGCTGTTCCCACGCATCAACTGCAGAAATTTGAAACCGGTACACACTTCTCTTAAGACCCATGAACTGTGGTTTCAATTCATATTTATTTGCTGAATAGAAATAAATACGATTCTTATTCATGGGTCTGGTAAAGTAGTAACGTACTTCACTATTTTTATAATGTATATTTTGAATGGCATACAGAATAAAATGAGCACTGTATACATACATATCAGGAAGCATTAGCAGCTTCTGTTTCTGGAAAACAGGCCTACAGGAATCAGTCTTGTTAAGGATGTTATTCTAATAATTTATTTACGACGTGTAAATATTTATGACAGTATGAATACTTTTTTTTTTTTGGACAAACAACTGTAATAGTGCATTTTATAGTTGTACGGAAATATATTGCACATAATTCCTCTACCATATGTGCACCACTAAATTCACAGCTGTCATAATAGGGAATAAAATTACCTGGCCTACTAACTATTTTAGGAATTGTCTACGAAAATCAAATAAGTCTCAATGTGTGTGTAAAATTTGGAGAAATAGTTTAGAGGGCGCCAGACAGCCAATAAACTCCATAATAAAACAAAAATCATGAGAAATTATGTTTCTGACTTCAAATTAATCAAAGAATGCTAGATTAGTGCCATTAAAAAACGTATAACCTACAACCAATTACTACCTAACCAAGCTAACTACGTAAGTATACCACTAGATAGCTGGTCACCACAGCAAAAGGCAAGCTTATTAATGAAATTCATTATAATTGTCAATAAATATTACATACCTACAAACCCAGAAATCATACGTGTTCACCAGCTACTACAGTCGGGAGCTATAGATCCCTTAATCTAGGTTTTCCGCAATTGTTTCAGGAACTGAACTGTTATGTTCAGTTAGTAGCTAACGACCAAAAATAAGTGTTACGGGTAGCTTCTAGTTACCACAAAGAAACAGCATATTAGCCATATACGTGTATTGTGCGTCACTACGTAAGGAGTTTTCATATACCATAATAAAACGTAGTTCTCGACGAAGGTGATGATAGACGCCCAGGTCCTCGTCGTAGGTGACACCACTGGGAATCTTCTTATACGTCATATTTAAGAAACACGTCTGTACTGTTTTACATCAATTTTACTCTGACTCAAAGTTACAAGAACAATGTTTGTTTTCCACGAGCAAATTATTGCTCCCGTTTCTATAGAATACGGTGAACTATTTCTCTTTTTACAGTTCAGCCAACACACTCGCAAGAAATACTCAACTAATTATCCACTATTATTTAACCATCGTTTAAAATTAAATAAAGCAAATAATCATACATCATGCCCTTATACGGAATCAAACACAACATAACAACAATTATTTTATACGGAGAATGAAAAGTTAGTACGGAGTCCTAATTGTGTTTGCCATTAATATGAAGTTCATTAATTGTCCATGGATAAAACACATTAGGTTAGCTTTCTGTAACTGAACTAGTATCCCTGCATAATGACATGTTACACAACATTGCGAGCGAATGTTGCTAGATCACTTGAAATTCACAGTAAAACTATTTGTTGACAACCCCGGGGCAGCGGAAGGTATTCGTCATTAGGAGATCAAGAAATGATATTGCAAATTAATCTAAAGAAATCGTCCACTTCTACCGTACTTGAAGACAGCACAGGACAACAAAAATTAATTCGAGTAAACGCGATAGTAAAAAGTCAACGTATACTATTATATTGTTTCCTTTAGCAGGAGATAATTACGGGGTCATAAGGATTTTCTTAACTTTTATAACATATCATGCCAGCCTATTTCCTTGCACTAGTTCGCCGGTTTTAAAATGAATTTTAGCGACTTAGTAACGTTCGCTCATAATGTCGGCCCAAAAAATGGATAAGAATGTTGCAATAATCTGTTTTTCAGCAGTTCTTTTTTCTGTTGAATGTCTTGGAGTGTATTCTCTGTAAGCCACTGGTCCTTAAAATCAGACGTGAGATCATTCGCAACTTCATATGTGATCAATGTTGCAAGCACCGATTTCACTGTACTGACACCTATTTTCCACTTGAACGGCATATTAAAGTTTCGAGTGTACACCGTTTAAGTGGGAACTAGTGTCGCAATTTTGTACTTATATACTCTTCTTCATTATCTTATTTCGCTTTCATTTCTGGAATTTAACTTTGTCAGAGCATGATATGTACTGATAGAATTTCTGACGTCGCGTCACAAGGGCAGTCCTCTTACGACATCTGAAACTTCACAAATTATTAATCATTATTCTACTCCCAACGTTTATACTAGGTAAACTAATGCAGTTATTCCATCAATACCGACTTTAAATTAACCACAAAGTATTACTCTGTGCTTTAACGAAGCCAGAATTTTAATATTGAATCACACATAAATTGTAATTCAGCAATAATAATTAATTGAGTAGTTAGTTCCCATCGTCCATTAACAGCGTCCTTTCCACCGCTGATGAGTAGTGACACGAGTTGAATACAGAAAAAGTCGGATTAGGGGTGGATTACGGGAGATCACTGAGAAAACCAGCAGATCAACGGCATTCTGTAACAGATTCCTTCATGCGGAAAATTCGCGTAGATTTCAAACACGGATCGCCGTTGTGGTAGGCTAGTGCCCTATTCACTGCGCCAGCCGTTGCCTTATTGATCTTAGTGTAAAAATGTCTTCAAAAAGGATAACGCCAGACTGGGTAGCCATGTGTACAGCACCGTACATAACTGAAAAAAATATTTGTAAATTTACCATTCCAATGCACATAAGTGTTGAGGAAGTAAATATTCTAAAATTTTCCCCATACATAAATGGTAGAGTTCCTTAATATTTTTATGAAACATTCGAATGTGTAATGATGTTACCTAAATTGAATAGTAACATTGCTGAGCAGTTGTTCTATTTACAAGATGAAGAATTGTACGTGTTCCACACTGTGTACGTGTGTAAAACATCCATTAGTGTTACGGAAGTTTTTTTTTTTAAGTGTAGCTTACGGTGAAGAAAGGAATACTTGAATAACACTGAACGAGCTTTCTCAATGTACGTTTACAAATTGCATTAAGTTTCATTACTAACCTCAAAATTTTGCATTTTGCATTTCCATTTCTTCTGCTGTAGTGAAAGGTCATCTATCAGCTTATTTTATAGTCGTTTTTAACTGATAAATTTAATATACACGAACGTCAAAATTTTCTTAAGGTGAGCGTATAATATTTTTCATAATTTTTCGACCATGAAACTCATGGTCACTGTTAAAAGTGAGGTTCGGGTGAGCGGTTGGCAGAAAGACTGCACGCCAGATGAGCACCTTACTTGTAGAGCCGTCGACTGATATCAAAGAACAATTGAAAAAAACAATACACGAGACGAAAAAAAAAATAGAACCATTCAGTATCATGACAAGTAAATGTAAGGCTAAATTAGTTGGCCTGCGCGAAAAAGAGCTTCTACATAAATATATAATTTACTGGTAAGTGCATTTTTGTGCTTGTCAAACGGCAATATTGATGAAATATAAAACATGCAATGTGTCATTACTATGAGTACACTGTGATAAACAAAAACTAGAATTTTAAAGAGCGAAGCAATTTGAAAAACGTATAATGCTTGAAAAAATTTCTATAAAACAGTGTCTTACTTCATGGACAATAATCTAATTCAAGTGTAATAAATATGGTATAAAGTATTGTAAATTCAATATATTTGCTAACAGTTATTTTGCTATTATTAATACACTTATTCACCAGTCGAGAGTGTTCAAGTAAAATGTGTTATGATATACTCAGTGAACTTGCCTAGTGATGTAGGAGTTCATGGTGTTAATTTAAACAAATGCATAGACGTTGACTAAATTTTCTTATTTACTCTTATACAGTATATTTTATATGCAATGATACATTATTTACTTATTAATTTAAGCAACGAAGGAATTCAATTTAAAAACTTATTGGTTATTACACTTCTAGTCAAACCATCAATTAACAACGAAATATCAACGATCATTAAAACAATTTGATAATAAACGGTATTTGGTGAACAGTCATGCAGAACTGTTTTTGTATTCATACACTTGGTTAGCGTATTAGGTCGTTTTGCTTTATGTGCATCTATATTTCGTTTTATGTTACAGTTAAATTTATATTTTTAATTTCTTCTGAACGTTGTCAGAAAATTTTTTCGTTACCTCCTTGTAACACAAATACATTGACCTGCACGTTTGGACTCTAGAAATACTTCAAAAGGAATTGAATAGAACTGAAGTTGGACTGAAAAGCCAGACAAAGGGACATAGTGGAATATACATCAGAGAATGTATTGTTACAATTGCGTCTGACGTTTATTTTAGGTGCAATATTTTCCCGTTAGTTCAAGGAAAATAGCATTTATTTTGACCTCATTCTCGAACACTGGGAAAAGAAGGGGTGGGGAAGGTCACGCTAATCAAACAGGAAAACACACATTTCCTCTTTTTTAAGGTCCTCTCTTGAAATTAGCGAAAGAAGAAACATATTTATTTCAGTTTACGTTCGAACTGATAATTCAGAAATTGTGAATAGTGTTTCAGAATATATGGTTTATTTCGAACGTCCGCTGTTGTTTCGTATTGAGAAAACTTTTTACGTACTAAAATGAATAATTTTCATAATTAGTAATTTAATTGTACTAAACTGTGCAACGTTGACCATTATTTAGCTATTTTAAAAATGCCATGGTATATTATGGCAATGAATACGTGTAACTTAATGGTATGTTCTGGAAAAGGCTTTTACAATATTTGTTTGGTCATTCTGTAGTGTAATGAAAAGGTTTGGTTACTAATATATGTTAAGAAAAATATTTTTTGACTGCTTTTAGAAGCCAGTTCTCTAAAGTGCTTGACATTCTCACGTTTCCTTACATAAAGTTCTCGTTTTCTGAATGTGTTCGTGTGTTGTAACATTCCGTTAGGAACGACATTTCATCTACACTACAACATACATTAATATATGAAAACGTTTTCAAGTATTTTTGTCATTTCTGCTTAACAGAAGAAACATTCACAGCACTTAACTACTTGAACAATTCATACAATATGAACGCCATAAGGGAGTAACAACTCATACTGTTCTTTAACTGAATTATTGTATTAATGAACAACATTAAATAAGCAAATCAGAATAGTTAAGTTTAGCAACAAACAATAACTTTAAACAGAAGGTTACTTAAAATATCTTTTCCATTTAACTATTTACCATGACTAGAAGTGACTTATCGCGGGAATAGTTGACTGTTTGCTAGGCTTCACTGTAATTTATTCATTTCTGAAGCTTTCATTTCGTTACTGGCGAGTAGATACATTAAGCTGAAAACTTCAATTAATTTCTACGCTTTTTTTTTAAGCCAATACGGATAAAATTCTCAATGACAATCCTATAGATAATGGTATTTGCCAACTTAATGAGTAAATATTTATCCAGAATTACTAATTAGTTACGTGCGATCTCTTGCTCCGCAGTTAAATGTACGAGGTTCCGGCGTCAGAGATTGTGCCTTAGAAGTTCGTAACACTGGAAACAATTTTGTTTAAAAGTGGGCTAAAACTATTGTCTAGAATTGATATTGTTTAATATTTGCGAATAGGCTTCAAGATACCTACAGTTATAAATTAATGCTTTTAGCGTTGAATTATGTACCACGCCCTCTTAAACTAGGCTTCTGTCATTTTAAAAATGCTGCACGCGTATTAAAAATATATTTTGGGGTCCCTCGAAATGGCTAAAAACGGCTTTTTTTTAGAGAGTTGTAACTGGAAAAATACCACCTGGATTTGTAAAACACAACGATGGATGCATGCGTTGGATTTAACTACAAACTTTCCACAAATAAAATTGAAGGGGCGTTGCTTCAAGCCCCACTACAAGCCAGTTTGGAACGCCGCGAATAAAAAATGAAGCTAATACCGTCAAGTAGGACAAGCTGAACCCTATCGCTCCACTGTCTCCGTGCATCAACCCCGGAAGATTACATCTAGTGCATACCGCTCTTAAATGTAACACATTGAACTTACATTCGGGAGGACGGTGATTCGATTCTCGGTCTAGGCAATCCTGATTTCGGTTTTTCATTATTTCCTAAATAGTTTCAGGCTATTACATGGATAGGTCTTTAAGGGTAGGCCTATGAAAAGCAACGATCTCGAGTGGACGACTGGAATACTCAATCGTGAACAAAATGTGAACTATTCATAAAAATTCCATGAGATTTTTTTTGCCGAGTAGATATTTTATCAGCGGATGTTTATTTATCTATCACTATGCGGTAGCACGCTTTACTTTCGAGTAAAAATAAAAAAAAAAATGTTTTTAGAAAAATAAGAGACTGAAAACAAAATCTACAAAAATAAAAAAACTATAATTTTTAGTATGATCATATCTAGAACTCTATGATAACCGAATTTCAAAAACACTCGCGTTTTGATTTGAAAATAATTTTACTATCAGAAAATTTCTGCTCGAGAGCTTTATGGGTGTTAAAATTATTTTCAATTTTCAATTAAAAACGCGAGTATTTTTCAAATTCGGTTATTATGGAGGCCTAGATATTATCACATTAAAAAGTATAAAAATTACATTTTTCTATTTCTGTAGATTTTGTGGTTTCAAACCCTTATTTTTCTAAAAAAAAAAAAAAAAAAAGTTTTAATTTTTTACTTGAAAGTAATGTGTACTACTGCATAGTGGTATACAATTAAACATCCGCTGATATCTACTCGGCAAAAAATTTCATCGAAGTTTGATGAGTAATTCAGATTTTATTAACGAATGAGTATTCCAGTCTTGCGCTCGACATCGTACCTTTCCATTACACTTAACAGACGCCATGATTGATATCTACCCCTCTTCCTACCGTTTAGTCAAGTTGTATCTTGCCGTCTCAGTGACCTCGCTGTTGACGAGACGTAGAGTCAACGCCCTTGTCTATTACGTCATTAGTATTGTTTCTCAACGATATTCTCAGTAGACGAATGTAGCGATCATTTCGGTTAGCAGTAAGACTTGGCTTGCTCACAATTACAACTTGCATTACACCCATCGCTCTTACGTCCCACCTTAGTCCATCTTAATAATTATTACAGCTTTAATTTTGGGCAGACTCTTGATTTTGCCTTTAAGAGCGTTCTTCTTTGTAAGCCACTCGCCTATATAAGTGATATTAGGTTTCTCCCAGGGAAAACTTCCGTGTATATCCTTGTATTCCTCTCACCTTATATTCCGCCTCCATTTCATCTTACCTTTTCGATTATTCGTACTGAATGCACCGAGAAAATCTGCTTTTATTAGCGCTATAGGTCGTTCGGGATTAAGTGAGCACTAAAAAGTTAACATGTGAAAAATATCACTAGCCGTTTCTTCATATACCGTTCAGCTAACATTAATTATAGTTCCCTTACTGCTTGTATGGTTGGCAGCGAAATTACGCAATATAGTTCCATGTATTTTCCCATTTAAATACAACAATACAGAAACTAAATTAACCGAAATCGACATAATTGTATTTTGTGTAATAAGTGAACATTATTTATGAAACATTATCTATTCATACTGACCTGCACATTTTATCTTACACGCACAAATATTAAGTGACTTGTCCAGAGAGGTTAGACATGTGCCGTCGTTAGCCGTCATGCGTGTATAGATACTAAATGGCTGAAAATGGAACTTAAGCAGGGCTTTTTTGGGTGCTGACTTTATTCCGAACAGCTTATAACCTCCTCTCTTCAGTTATTGTGACTTTATACTTCAGATTTTTGAGATAGTATATAAACGTGAAGATGAAATAATCGACATGTGTGGTATGTTATGCTAAAATAAGAACATATTTTCCACGGGATCATCTTTCATTGCATTAAATATCGTTCATCCTGAAATCACAAACATTGCATTAGCAGGTCTTGTGTCTTACTGTCGCTGAAAAATTAGGTACTTCTGAAACTGCTAAAATTTTAAGTAAAATATATATTAAACAAAATTTTCACAAAAATGTAACTGGACGATGCAGTAGTGTTATACAGAATGTCCATAAAATATCATCAAATATTTAGACTTTAATAACTTTAAAACTGTACAAAATAACAACAAACGGTTTTCAACATGCGACAAGGTAACTCAAAAAGTTATTTTTTTACCTCATGCATACACGTCACTGTGTGCACACCTAGTGGCACGGATGTCCAACGGGTATTCAACTTCTCTCCAAGTATGCTCCAGTATCTACACAGTGAGATGTTGAAGTGCATTACAAATGCATGTCTACAAGTAATGTATGTCTGTTACCTTGGTTCCGTATATCTGATCCTTTACAAATCCCCATAGGTAGAAGTCACGTGGTGTAATGTCAGGTGATCGTGACGGCCATCGAGTCGAACCATCTCGTCCAATCCACCTGTTCGGAAACTTTTCACCCAGAAATTGACGGACATTGAGGGACCAGTGGTATGGTGCCCAATCCTGCTGGAAAATTACGTCAGGTTACAGATGATACACTTGTGGCACAGCGAATACTTGCAAAATGTCCCAGTAAACACCACTTGTGACTGTAGACTCGATGAATAATAATGGACCAAAGATGCAATCATGCAAAAGTTCGCACCGCGCATTGATTTTGGGACTGCCACTTTCCATTTCACGTGTAACATGAGGAGGTTCTGATCTCCAGATACGAACATTATGACTGTTCTGTTTGCCTGTAACATGGAAAGTTGACTCATCAGTGAAACAAATGTTTCAATTGCGTCAGTCTTGGCAAGGAAAGTAAAAAAGTTATTTTTCCTCATGATGAAACAGTTCGTAGATATTTTGTATAGTTTTAAAGTTATTAAAATCTAAAGTTGTAAATATAGCTTATGGACATCCTGTATATCATAGTAAAGAAACGACGTGTATATAAAATTCGTTACAGGAATCGTTTTTAGGTAACAACAACCAAGTGTATGTTGTTTACAATCTTAACTTTCGAGTAAAAATAATCTGATATCTGTTTCAGTGGTATCCAAAAACAAACGAAAGAAAAAAGAACTTGCGAATATGTTTCGCCACATCATAAAACCATTAACGGAATTCAAATAAATAAAATCGCTTTCGCGAACGGAACTTTTTCCACTGCGCCGGAGAAAGTATTTTTTTCTGAGGATGTAGCCGGAGTTTTGTTTTAGAGGTGGAGAGGTAGGAAGCGGTTTCAACCGGTTGTCGTCATGGCTCAGGCAAGTCGCATGAGGCGGTGAGAGTGTTGAGTACAACGTTCGGTAAGTCTCGTTATCTGAGTAACGTGTCTTCTCGTGTTATTTGCTGCCGTCTGTTCTTCGAAAATCCCACTCAGCGTCGCTATAATTTCTGTGCGCTGCTGAGGTGCGGAAATCCAATTACAAAACAAAACGCACCATATATTTATATGAGGAGACAGTGTAGAGTAAAAATAAGTTTGAATTTTACTGTGTTTGTAGGTTCCGCACGGTAAGTTCAATCTTATATAAATGTACATTTTACAAAAAGGCACAAAAATTGTACCTTTAGTAGGCCTACCTTGCAATTATACGTAATAAACAGATTACCTTTTGTGGTTTAATGTTAATTAGTTGTCAGTGTTGAATGCAGTTATTCTAGTGCTGCTTTTTTGCAACCGTTGCATTTATGAAATGTTTAATTTTCCGTGGGTCACCTATAGTGCCAGAGTTCATCACTGTAGGCTCTTACGAAAAATTACTCGGTTAAGCCGGGTGGATAAAGTTTCATACATAACTCTTTAAAAAGTAATCCAAGTGTAGTTCGCCTGAAACAGATAATTTGACTTATCTATTTGCTTTTTATGTGTTGGATCAAAACCTGGCCTGGCTAACCAATTCCAATAGGGAATTCTCGTCGTGTGACTGAGATTACATAAGCTGTATTAGCAGTTTACTTCTTGTAAGCACCTGGCATGTGTGATTTAACCAACCTTACAATAAGCTAAGAACTTCAATAACAGTAAGTTTTTCATTCTAAATTTTCGGAACATTTCAGGTTCGATTCTTAATAACCAATGCTTTGAAACATTCTGCTCTTATTCCAACCCATCTTGCGTTCACGTTCTCCACATGCATTTACATGTATTTTAATTTTTTATATTAATACCAGTTCTAAATCTGGTGCCACCCTTTTTGTGCACCAGATAGCAGATATGTACCAAACGAATATGAACTAGTGGTGAAGAGCATAAATAAGAGGAAGCAACTTGCTGAAACTCAACCGGAAATTTGCGGCCGGATATTATAAAGAGACAGTTTTTGGAAGAGTTATACTCGTAAAGGAATCACTTTTTACTGTTACTAATTTAAAATGAGCCTTTCTACATTTTTTCGCTTATAAATCACACATAATAATAACCGAATTAAAAAAAAAATAAAATACGTGTCTTTCAGCTGAAACATGTGTGTTAGCTGCAGTATCATTTTGAGGTTAAACGTAAGGATTCGCAACGCAGGTAGCTCATTTATATACTAATAGTTCCTCAACAGTAGTAGGATATAGTAGGTCCGGGGACAAGTGGGTTGTGGGTGTGGTGCAGTGGTGCCACATCCGCCATCTTGTTTCCGGCAGCCATCTTGTTTCCGCCCGCCATCTTGTTTCCGGCCGCCATATTGGATTACGTCACTTTCAAAATTTTCCAAAATTTTCCAAAATTAAAAAAAATTTTCAAAAATTAAAAAAAATTTCCTAAAATTAAAAAAAAAAATCTAAAAAATATTTTAAACCATCCTCCCTCATTCCACCCATACTTTTCTCCTGCTCTCTCATTCCACCCATACTTTCCTCCTGCTCTCTCATTCCATCCATACTTTTCTCCTGCTCTCTCATTCCATCCATACTTTTCTCCTGCTCTCTCATTCCAC